>VZTD01001174.1:19119-32325 GCA_013397725.1 Rhagologus leucostigma | reverse complement strand
CGCGTCCCCATCCGCGTCTCCATCCCCGTCTCCATCCCCGTCTCCATCCCCATTCCATACCCGTGTCCCCATCATCACCACCATGTCATCATCACCATCCCCATGCCCATCCCCATCTCTATCCCCATCCCTATTCCCGTCCCCATCACTGTCCCCATCCCCGTTTGTGTCCCCATCACAATCCCTATCCTCATATCTATCCCCGTCCCCATTGCCATCACCGACTCCATTCCTATCAGCGTTCCCATCACCGCCGTCACCTCCATCTCCATCCCAGGCCCAATCACCACCCCTTTCTCGTCCACAGCCTCATCCCTATCCCCATCTCCATCCCGTTCCCATCCGCGTGCTCATCCCCGTGCCCATCCCCTCTGCAGCCAAAGGCTGGGCTGCCGGTGTCCGCTCCGTGTCCCGCTGGGAAGCCCCGCTCTGCCGCCGGACTCGCCGCGCTGGGCAGGGCTCCGGGGCCGCTCCCGGGTCCTGCCCGGGGGTGCCGCCCTGACCGGCGGAACGGGGCGCGGAGTCACCGCTCCGTACAGCGGGGAAGAGCCAGAGCGGGCTGGTAACCCCGGGCTCCTGCTGGTCCCAGCACCAGTGGGGCCATCCCCCCGCGGCTCCTGGGAGCCGAGCTGGCAGCGGGAGCAGCACCGGCTGTTCCGAAGAGATGGACCATCTCTGAGCAGGGAATGGGTAGAACGGCTCTGATGGGGCAGGGCTTCCGGAGACACGGGCATTTATACAGGCTTTTCCAAAACTGTAAGATAAGCAAGTAAAAAAAAAACCAAAACACCAAAACCAAACCAACCAACCAAACAAAAAAACTAAACAAAAAAACCAAACAAAACAACCCAACTAAAATATGGAGGAACAGAGAAAGCAGAGGAAGAGAGCACGGAGTGAAGAACTAGAGATGGAGAAGTGGGATAGAGCTTGAAACTAGTCTGTTGGAAAAAAAAAAAAAGGGAAGAAGAAAAACCGAAGTATGCAAGACCCTTGAGAAACGTCCTAAAACGCAGTGAGGTGGTGGAATCTTAGTTTCATAGTTACCATAATCTTTACGCACTGTGATACAGAATCTCAAAGGACCTGAAAGTAGTGGCAACTAACTAACTTTTTAAAATCGATGTCTGCTTCACTATCGACACACTTTTAAGACCATAAAGAAGCGATATTGTGTAGATATGCAAGCTAAATTAAAGCAAAATTTTGAGATGTATATGTTAGTGGCTAACAAGCCGCAAAAGGAAATACTAGACAAAGTCTATCAAAAATATTGAATAAAATGAACTATCAGAGGCTTAGATGAAATTGCAAAATCAGATTCTGGTCTTGTTTGGTTTGGTTTTGTAGTCTGTGTCTGTAGTCCCTGTAGTCAGTGTTGACTAATATTTAAGGACTGAACTCACAATACCAACCTAGAGATAACCAATGGTGTATGTCACATCTTGCAGATTTTGCAGTATTCACCCGCTAACAGAAATACAGCTCTTTGCAAAATTTAACTATTAAATATTTTGGAGATTTTACAGCAAAAACTGCTAGGAAACAATAGTAAGCAATGTATATACATGAGTAAAAAGGTAAATTACGTTTAATTGTTATTAGATGATACATGTGATATAGCTGTGAAGTTATTTTAAACGCTACTCACACTTACAGACTTGAAATCAAACATGGTATTTCATCCTTCCTGTAAGTTAGTGATTGAAAAAATCCATTCCCTCTCATACAAAAATGTGATGTCTTATCATCATATCTCTGGGTGAGTTTTGCTGTTGGGTTTGAGTTATTTCCTGTAGATACACAAAAGTTACTTCTTTAAAAAAAACCTCAAACTTTAAGAACTTTTAGTGTGAAACTGCTTTGGGCTTCTTTTGTAAGCCCGAATTTCTTAATACAGCTGTATTTTAATTTGCATATAGTAGCACTAAGAGACATCCAACAAGTTTGATGCACCATAAAACTGGTTGTTAAAAGTAGTAAGATACAATCCCTACCCTGAAGCATTTACAGCACAAATGGCACAAGGACATGCAGTGAATTATGCTCTTGGTTCAAACTATCCTTTTATGATGTGCTCTGAGTGCACACTATAAATACTGTATTGATTTGTTGTTCTTCTGGCCTCACTATCACTACTGGCCTTTCAGCCAAAATTGCCAAAATGTGCAATATGGTGCTTTTACATTAAATTTTGGCTTTACAACATTGTAAAGAGATTTTAGGTTAAATGAATTTCTTAGACAAAGCTTCGGGAAAATAGCAGCCCTCTTGAAATGGTGCCTTCTGTGGAATTCGGAGGAGTTGAAAATTATATAAAATGTAACTGCAAAAACGTGTGCATCTCACAGCATCTAATTTTCTTGGGTCTTGCAGATCTTTGTTTAGTATTATACAGAGACTCAGTAAACTTACACGGTTTATCCAAGGTCACTCAGTTCATCAGCAGCAAAACTTGAAGAGAAAATTAAAGAGTTGTGACTACAGTACTCCGACAGAGAAATTGCATAAAATACTTTCATAGAGCTAATAGTGCCTTCACTAAATAATATATTGAACAATATTATGCATAATTTATATTAAAATGGGGTGACTGTTTTGTATTAAAAAAAAACAAACAACAAACCACTGCATGTGTTCTTGTGAACAGACAGAGTGAATAAGGCAACAGGGAAGGTTGAGATTCCCAGGCTCTTCTGTCTTACCTGATCATGCATTGATAGAAAAGCTCCGGAAAAGGGAAATTCACCTTTGAGAACAAGTATAATAAAGCTTAGCTTGGTTTGCTGCCCCTGGAAATTGTTTTCCCCCAGTGATTGGCAGTAGTGATGGCAAAATACCTGTGATACGCAGATTTTCTCTCTTTTTATGCTTTAGTCTCCTTTGACAGTGGGAAGCATGTGAAATCCTACCTGAATTAAAACCAACTTTCTGGGTGTAACTCCATGCGTCCTCTCATGTATGTGCATTTTCTTTTTTAGGAGGCAATGCAATTTGCACTTCAGTATGGCAACACAGTTCAATCCACCTTGTTAATGTTCTGATTTTAAGCATTTTGACTGGGGCAGGCAAACAGGAAAGAACTGCTGTCCTTCAGGTGGAGCGTCAAGATTTCTTCATCACAGGATGAGGCACTTGCGCTGTGGTGTTTCGAGAAAAACAGGTCAACACTGTCAGAAGCCCAGAAGTTTGTACTTATTACACTTAAAAATATCACAGGACTTCTGTATTTTTAGCTCTTGATTAAGTAATTTGCTTCCTATTGTAAAAGTTCACATGATGATCTTGTGTCTTCTCAGAAAGAAACTATCATGAGAATTATTTCCTGTTTGTTTTTACTACGCCTTTTTCAGGAATTAGATTGTAGTAAACACATGTAATAAAAAAATATGTATCTTGCAAATACATACACACGTACTGCATATTTATTTTTCTTGCTGTGAATATTTTAGTTACATGGACAGCATTCCTGTAGGCAAAGCAAAATTACATCTACTTCCCAGCAGCACTATAATAGTTTCACAAGATAAAACATCCACAAAACATGCAAACCTTCTAAATTGCACTTATCAAGAAAATTTGAATTTCATTTCTGCTCATATACGTTCTACTTCAAAGAACATAAAAGCTGGTTTGGAAGAAACAGATCAGATCCCAAGAATGAAATTTAATACTCTGTAGGTCTCATAATAGATCTCTACAAAGGAATTGAATCTACTTATTTCAGAGAAATGCTTGCTTCAAAAGGATGTGGAACAGATTTTTGGTGAACAAGATGCTTGTGTTGATGAACAAGGCAAAGCAGCAGAAGAAACTGTATTAAAAATTCAAACTGACAAAGTCAGTTTTGATCAACTTCTGTTCTCCTCAGGGGAAGGATATAGTCTGAGTGTTCAGGACTAGACTTGGTGTAGAATGCATGACAGTGGGGTGTTCCCCTTTTCTGTTGGGTTAGACCAAAAGTCCATTTAGCTCAGAGTCCTCATGTCTCCACGAGACTCATAATGGATGCCTGGGAAAAATGGTGTTCAAAACCAGGGAGTGATTTCCATGGCTTATCCTTCTAGTTTTTAGAAATAAATGGGTAACAACATCCTTATCTGGAAGGGTGTAATTCAGCCAATGAATTTAATAGCTCTTGATGGACCTATGAATTTGGCTAATCCCTTCTGTGAACCCAGTAACACAAGAGCTGTCAAGGTTTTATTGAGGCAGAGTCTTGTGACATAACAGAAAATGGTTTGGTTTGCTTGGGTTTAGGCCACTGGTTAATAATCTTTTCACACAACTTGTAATCCTTGTTCCACTTCACTTTCTTTGCATTATTTGAGTTTTAACTGTCTTATATTTGTCCCTGAAGGTCCTTGAGGTGTTCTCACATCCTAAGTCCAGCTTTGCAAGAAGCCACTTGAGATCAAGGGAGTGATCCTATTGCTCAGTTATCCTCACTGCCTTCCCCTCCTCCTGGTCCAATTCTTGAGAGGCTAAAGTGAAAACATTCATATGAATATATGAAATATAGTTAGACCGTTAAAGCTACAATTTCCATTCTGTTTTCAGTCCCTTTTTTGTGTACTTACAAACATTTTGTATTTTTGGCCCATGCTGAGCTGTTACATGGCTGTTTTCTTAAATGTTTTACCTGATGACCAGGCTTTAAGAAATCTCAGTGCTTAAAAATGCATTATTTTGAATAAAATCTATGCTGATCTCTATGAGAACTACTGGTCCTTACAGGGAAAATGTTACACTGCAGATGTAATAGAAGAAAAAAATCATAAATATTTTTGTGATGTAATTTTTTATCAACCATTACTTTTAATAGTGGGAGAAAATTAATTGGAACCAAGAGCTTTTTTGCCTTCCTACTGAACACTACGTGCAAACATTAGGTAGTAATAAAATTACAGACCAGTAAAGCAACTCGTTTGGGGACCTCGTCATCACTTACTTCAGTCTCTTTACTCTGCTGATCTATAATAGGAAAGAAAACAGGAAGCTTAATTGGCAATGGGATTTCCTAGACTGAAAATTACTAAAATACTAAATTGCTATCACTCAATTATTTTCAGTAGATGAGTTGTGATCATAATTTGCTTTAAAAAAGACAATTTTAAAAACCATTTGAAAGCTTATTCAAGCAAACCAAAAAGTAAATGGAAAGTAAACCTTTCGGAAGTGTTCTGAATTCCAGAATTACCATGCTATTGAGAGAAATCACATGCAAGAGGGGACTGCACGTGTAACCTTCACGCATGTTGACAACCAGAGAGCCATTTGAACAACCAGAGCTGGCAGAAAGGCATGTGTGAGCATGAATACCTGTGCTGCTGGAGATATGATCCAAAAACACCAAACAGGCCTTAACAGAGAGCCAAAAGTGAATTTTATTTACATTGAATATCCCCACTAAAGAAACTTCTCTAAAGGTCAAGTCAAGCAGTTCTCCCAGCACAAGGCTGATCAGATGGAATTGCCGATAATGTGACCCCGCATGTTCAGAACACAGAACAGATTTTTACATTTGTGCTTTTGCACATTCCTGGGTGAATAATCACAATGATTCACGGAGGCACATTGCAACATAAGGTGGTATTCAAAGGGAATGGAAGCATTGCCCAATATGGTAACAGTGAACTGATCCCTTGCTGGGAATGCATAATGCTCCAGATAAGGCAGGGATTCTCCTAGGAAGGGCCTAAAGCGAAGGAATGAGTGTCCCATATTGATTCTTTCCCCATTAGCAAGGGAGACCTCCTGTGTATATATGGGTTCTACAGAGAAAGCACACAAATGGATTAAACTGGAAGCTGTTCTGCAGGGAAATACAGGAGGGAAAGTTTCATTTTTCACATCTTCTAATTTTGACATGTGCCTCTGGTCTTCTCAATGCAGATGCTCTTAAACTGCATCAAAAATGAAATTTTATCAGGTGAGGAATTGTACAGATAGAACTACTGGTTTGGGGCTTTGCTGGTGCATTATTTTCAGATCAAAATGTTTCAAAGTGTCTTGTTCATAAAGGTCAAGTTTGCTGGCTTGTTAGGATGGCACACCAAATTGAAAAGGCATGTAGTGCTCCAAATAGAGATTTTAATGCCCCTATTCTCACAGTAAGGACCAACATAATTAATGTAATCTTTTTGTCTATAAGATTTTTTCCCAATTTACATATTCATTAGCATAATTTACCAGAGTGTTTGCTTTTAGTACTGCTTTTTAAAGCAGCAGAGTAAGAGAAACACTAGGATACAATGTGTTAGTTTTGTTATATTTTTGATACTGGACACGTGAAGACCACATCATTAACAACTGGCTGTGGCCTTCTTCAAAGACATCCACATAATCCTTACAGTTCCAGACACAGTACTGTAGATCTGCAAATCAGCTTTTATACTTTTTGGTGATTTATTAAGGTATTATTTCATGAAAATTTCCTACAGTCTTTGGGCAGGACAAGCGAGAAACTGCAACTTTACAGAAATAAGTTAACAGTTTATTTGTATATTAGCAGACAAATAGAATAAACTCAGTGTGGAGGCACCCAGCATTCAGAAATAGTGCTTTGAAATTGTTTCCATTTTGTATGCAAGCAGCATTGTCACTAGAAAGAGATTGAGTTATACATTTATCGAAGAACACGGTATTTTTAAAGTGTTCCACTGTTGACTAACTTAACTAGCATTGTATATTGTTTCTAAATAAATCATACATCTTAATAAGAAACTTGGACTGCAGATAGCTGTGATAATTGAAAAAGATGCTGCACGAGCTGTTCATTGCCTTCCCCCAGCTTTGGTGGAGGGAACATTCCCTATTCTGCAAGAGAACATTCCCTATCCTGCTAGAAAGAAGGCAGCCAAATAATTTAACCCATCAGAGGGGGTATTTTTAGTTATGTCTCATTTTGTCTAGAGACAAATAGAGAGTGCTTATCCGTGCTTCTCCAATAGATCTGTGGATGCTATGATATCCAGCTGACTGATATTACATATTCAAGCAGCACCCTGCTGCATCCAGAGAAGGACACCTGTCCATGTGAGTTCCAAATTCTCCTCCTAGTCCTCCTCTCCTCCCTGAATTATCTTGAAGTAAATACAATAAGACTAATGTGGCACAATGACCATAGATGTGATATAACAACCTTATAAAATCTATTGTCTTCTGAAAACTAATCTGAGGAGTCAACAGTTTGGGTCAACTGAAGAGAATGTATTTTTATCAAAAGTCACACACCAAGGAGAAGCCCAAACACGTACAATATGAGTGTTTCTACACAATCCTCTTATGAAAAGGCATTTAGAATGAGAGGTCAAACATTAGCAGCCAAACCCTCTCAAAAGCTGATAAGCAACGGTGAAAGCCAGACAAGTGTCTCAGAAGGAAAACCTGTTTGTTTACCTGTCACACATTCAATTACTTGCAGCTTCAAATGGTTGGGTAGCAAAAAATCTCGTGGTGTCATTGCACTCTCTCTGAGTCTTCATGCTACTTCTTTTGTGAAATGACCCATTTGGTTCACCTCGATCCTCTTTTCAAATCCAGATTTTCTTGTTTTGATAATTGCCCCTGTGTTAAGGCTTGGTTTTACCCTGATGGGCTTCTGTGCTCTGCTGGAAAGCTCACAGCAGCTGAGCAAAACTGTTAAACAGCTACTAAACCGCAAACCGGTGGCGTACTGGTTTTATTTAGCACAGGGATGACATCTTTGAATGAAAAATGAAAGACCACTAAATTAAAAGTGGTGGTTTTAGATAAATTTGAGAGTTACCATGGCTTTTAATCAAATTAATGTTCATGACACAGTGAGCATGGAAGTTGATGCGGGTCAGATACTTACAGTTGTGACTGATTTAGGTTTTCAGTTCAGTTGAAGTGTGTAAGTCACATGAAAAAGGCAGCCATACACATTTGTTCCAGCCAAGGAAGTAAATAGGTGCAACCAAGAACACATAATAATGTTTCTATTACACAAAGAAGTACAGATTTTCTGATCATGGCCAAACTATGCTGTTTATGGCTGTTCCTTGGCTCCCAGGTGTGACTGTGTGGAGCCTGTGCAGTACGGATACAGCTCAAGGGCAGAGGTTTGTATCCTGCTTTGCTGTTGTAGCAATCCTGCTGCCATCCTTCTTCTAATTCACTTGCAGAGGCATTATAAAGGATTAAGATGTGTTCATTATGAGAAAGAACAGGATAGCAGCATAAAGATAACCAATTTTGAATAGAAAAGCAAGCTGTAAATAAGAATGTAGTTTCCCTCTACTTTTGCGGATTTTGCCTCAGCCAAGAACATCAAGTTCTTATTTGAGGCATCACATTTTCAGTCAAATTCTTTCTCTAGGTTTGTTTTTTGATACATGATTTACTGTTATTCCTATCAAATAAAACGGACAATAGTGGTGTTATCATCATAATAGTCCAAGGATATAAACAAGGCCCAGTTCATAAGTTTCTCTCTCTCCCTACACACCTTGTTTCAGTGTATCGAGAATTACAGCTAGGTTTTTTCCCATCCCTCATTTAGAAAAAAGGTATCGTTGGACTAATTATATTTTGAAAGTTAATGGTTTTAGCTGATCTACGCTGAACTCCTGGAGAGAAGCCACATCAAATGAGTTCCTGGTAATTTGCCAAGACTTCACCATGTGCAGCTCCATGAAATTACACGCCTCCCATATGGCTGTTGCTATAGCTATGCCAAAATCAACCAATTACACTGTAATCTTGCTTGTGGCCCTTCTTGGAGGAAATCTACACACATCTTATATATGGGTAGATAAAATGTTTTGGGTTTTTTTAGCTCTCTGTAGTATTCTCTCAACTATTGGAAAACTTGTTTTTATTAAAATACTCAGAACATGATGGTTAAGTGATTAAGTAGTGTACTTTATAATATATACTTACAATAAAGGAATATAGTCTAATGAATAACCTAGACCAGATTTTTCTTGGCTGTTTCTCTAGCTTTTATTGTCATGTTTAGCTGGTCTTGAGGACTGTTCAGTGTGATGTACTGGATATTAATGTGCCTTTTAAATTCAGTTTATGCCAATCTGAATGGCAACATGCTGATCCAGGCATCAGATTCTCAGCCCTCCTGGGCATTTCCAAAATCCTTCCACCCCTGGAACTTCCTTTTGGTTTCATTCTTTTTTTTTTCTCTTGCACTTCACTGTGCTTCCCAGGCCTGGTTCTATATATGGATTCACAGTGTTGTTCTCTCTGTGCTTTCAAGGGCAGGCCATTAACTGCATGAAAATGATCCAAAATGAGCAGGATGCTGAAAAGCTTCCCACACAGCTTAGCAAGGGATTTGTAGTGCTTTTGTCTAGGTACACACTTCTTCGGGCTGAGGCACTTGTGTGAAATTTTAATGCTTTCCATTGCTGGAGCTGGTAAATCACACCTGCATCTTGGAAAACTCTGGAGCCCCACAACTGTTTTGGATAACACTTGCAGAAAGCTGTCTGCAAATTCCCTCCATCTGAATCAAACTGTTAGACTGCATCTCTGTTTACCTGTCGATTAACAGAAATACTTTCCTTCTGACTTTAATCCTCTCTTTCCTTATTCATCTGTATTCACCTGCATTCCCTTGCTCTGTGTTTACATTGTAAACTGCCTGGAGGCAGATGGCAACAGCAGGAGGATGCTCTGCAATGGTAATTACTCCTGTTATCATGGATATTTAGGAAAAGATCACCTGCAATCCAACTGTGCTTACAAAAGCTGGACTTCGTGCATCGTAGAAGGATGCTGTTGCTGGATTATGTGTGCTGTATAGGATTTCATAGAATCATAAAGGTTGGAAAAGACCTCTAAGACCAGCCCAGCACCACCACACTCACAGCTAAACCATGTCTCCAAGTGCCACATCCACGTGCTTTGTGAACACCTTCAGAGATGGTACCAGATAAAAGCAATTCAGGCTTTTATTCACTCCCATTCAATTGGTAAGATTGAGAATATACTAACACATTGCCTCTACACACTAAAAATTTGGTTTCTGGTACACCGTGAAACAATGAAAAGCTTTTCATAACTCAGGAACTGACTTCTGGCCAAATAAGGATGAAAAGATTCAGAAAATTACACCATGAAAACAGACTGTAGGCTTTTTCTACTGTTCCTGTACTGAAGAAATAAGTAAAGGCTGGAAAACCTTTCCATGAAAGAAATATACCAAGCAGCACAGCAATCCTGCTGGATCTAGCTGAATTTCAGCTTTATAAGCTCAATTTTGTAATTTAAGCACAAGACTTATATGCTAAAAATATCCACCTATATAATCTAGATACCAATGCATAAAGCTACAAAAGGTCTATACAGAAACCAGTATTGAAATTTAGATTGATCTGTTTGAACCTGGATGAGTTAATACATCAAACTTGTGTTTATGGTCCAACAGTATGGGATAATACTGCCTAAAGAGAAATCTTGCCCCTTTATTTTATTGGACTGGTGCCTGAGTTCACAGCCACCTGAAGAACTGCATCTGGCAGGACTAATAAAATGAAACATGAGATCTCATCGCCAGGGAGTTCGGCCTTTCAACTCCTTCCCTTGCAAAACCGTGATTGATTTGGCACCTCGATACTGAGAGAAATCCTACGCTTTTTGGTCCTCAAATGTAAATTCCACTGTAATTCAGTAAACCAAAAATGCACCAGCACTGCTCTTTTTCAATGTCATTCTTCATGCAGACTCAGGAACAACACACTTATAGCAACAACACACTTGTAGCAAGAGATTGCAATGGAGTTGCTTAATAGAGTTATTTCACTTTCCATATGAGCTGCAGTACTTTTTTGTTCTGCTCAACCTTTTTGTTCTGCTCAGTGCCCTACCATTTCCCAGAAAGCACTTGTACTCACAGGGAGGAAAAGATAGAATCAGCTACAGGATATTTTCTGTAGAGTGCACTACAGTAAGTGCTTTTGGGTGTGATTTGAAGTTTTATAGTGAAATGATGCTTCTGCTAGCAGAAACTCTCCTGCACACTATTACAGCCATTCTACTCTCTGTCCTTTGGCTTTGCTATTAAGGCTTAGCAAGGCTAATCAGGAGCATTATTTGGAAATATTAGGCAATAAAGACTGGTCAGCTATGGAACACTAATGATGGCTCTGTTTAAATCTCACTGCAGCTGGGCAGATTAACCCAGTGGTGCTGATCCCCTCTGTGCTGGCTCCGTGAGCTGTATGGCCGGGACAAGACCTGCCAGCTCCATCCTTTCCACATGCCTCAGGTTTTTGGACCTTGTCTTGTGCTCCTCTGGGAGGATACTTGAACTCCAGCAGCTGGAGCCCAAAGCTGCTCTCTCATTCCATGATTCCATCTGCCAGATGCAGCAGTTGAACCTGCTGCGTGTGTAACCCTGACAACCAGGTAATAAAACTGAGAGGAGAGTGAAGTGTCCACATGGTAGTTTGTATCCTAACTGTATTTATTTTAGATAAATATTTACCTATACACACACAGCGGCATATACATAAGAAAGGGCTATTTGCTCTTTCTCTGAAAAGCTTTCAGAGATATTCATCTTTAATATTCTAGCCCAGCACAGCTCACAAGCTACACAATATCCTGCAGAAATCCCTTCCATTATCTGTAAAATGTCTCATAATGTTCTATTCATAATTTGCTTTGACATTAAAATAAAAATGTTAATATTCTCAATATCTCCTTTCCTTGCTCATGTTCCTCAGGAAGATCTGGCAGCCTGTGGAAGCCAGATGGTGACTTGAACTTCCCAAATGAACTGCCTGGCTGCTGCTACCAAAAGGGATGGTTTTGCTCCCTCCTATCTCATCCTGAAGGGCATGTACCTAGTCCTTCCTTTGCATTGGCACTGACTCTAGTCTATCCCTCCAGTGAAAAAGGCAAAGAGCCTATTAACTAGAGACAGCTGAAACCAGGTGAGGAGAACATGCTTGAAGAAGGAAGCCGGACTACTGTGTGAATACTTGGAGGGTTCCCTAAGGGACATGGAGCCACCTGCAGCTACACAGCTCCAAGGTGAAGCCAGGATGTCAGAGCAGAACTAGGACCAGTGCTGGAGGCCCAGAGGGACAAGGCAAGTCTAATACCAAGCCAGCAAGCAAGGCTAGGATAGCACAGACCTACAGCGTAGCTCAGACAAAAACTGAGGGCCAAGAGCTGAGCTTAACTGGGTCTCCAGTTCTCTGGGACAAGGACTGCGGGGTGGAGGCCCCTGGTGATGCTTATCAGAGCCATTAAGATCTGTTAGTGCCCACTGAGTCCTAACAATGACAATTACCCCTTTTGATGGACTACCAAATTCGTTCACAGCTTGACATTCGATTATGCCATGAAGCTCGCACCTTCACATTGCCAAGGCAGGAGCAGCAAGCAAAGGATTGAAAATACCTGAAAGCCCCAGCATGAGAACTATTTAAACACTAAGATAATTTGAAAAAACCAGAAAGTAGTGTGTGGCTGCAGTACACCACAGGGCAAGGACTGGGCCAGACCTGGTGTGCTCAGCACTCTGTCGTTCAAAGCCTGAAGGATTGTGGAAGGTGGAAAGAGAGAGAGAAAGAGAAGAGTACAGACTGTATTTTGTCCACCTGAACACCAGACCCTTTGGGACAAAGATGATGAGGGGTCTGGGGCATCTCTCTTACAAGGAGGGATTGCGGGAGCTGGGCCAGCTTAGTCTGGAGAAGACTGAGAGGGGCTCTCATTAATGCACGTTAATATCTCAAAGGCAGGTGCCAAGAGGATGGTGCCAGACTCGTTTCACTGGTGCCCAGAAACAGCATGAGGAGCAACGGACATAAAACACAAGAAGTTTCACCTCAGCATAAGAACTTCTTTACACTGAGGGTGGCAGAGCACTGGAACAGTGCCCGGGGAGGGTGTGGAGTCTCCCTCTCTGGAGACATTCCGAACCCACCTGGATGCATCACTGCTCCAGGTGACCCTGCCCGGGCAGGAGGGATGGACCGGATCATCTCCACAGGTCCCTTCCAACTCTTAACAATTCCGTGATTCTGTGATTGGAATGGACTGTCCATGGGGGTGGTGCAGTCACGGTCCCTGGAGGTGTTTAAGGAAAGCCTGGACGTGGCACTGAGTGCCATGGTCTGTTTGACACGGTGCTGTTCGGTCACTGGTCGGACTCGGTGACCTTGGGGGTCTTTTCCAGCCCGCCTGACCCTGTGCTACCCTGTGACAGCT
>VZTD01001174.1:0-19055 GCA_013397725.1 Rhagologus leucostigma | reverse complement strand
GCCGATGCTGCTGCAGATGGCGGCGGGGGTCGCGCTGCCGGGCCGGGGAGCCGCGCCCGAGCCGCCGCGGGGCTGGTGCCGGGAGGGATGGACTGGGCCGGGCTGGGCCGGGCCGGGGGAGCATCCAGCCGCCTTCCCTTCCCCGCCCTTCGCTCTCCGCCCGGCAGGAGAGGTGTCCCGGTGCGGCCCCGCTCGCTGTTCTCGGGCCGCCCGGGGCCGGTTGGAGCCGCCCCCTTCGGTCCCGGGCCGGGGTGCGGGACCTTGTGCGGCTGCCGGGGCCGGAGGAGGCGAGCGGGGACACGGTTCCCGCCGGTGCCCAGAGCCCCTGGGATGCCCCGGTTCGGGGGAGTCGCCGCTCTGCCCGGCGCCGTCTGGGGGGTTCGCGTGTATTTATTTTTTTTTTTTTAACGTGCGGATAATGTCATTTATTCTATGTTACTTCTCTCTGTGGAAGAAAAAACCCCTCCCCCTCCATTGAGCAGGCGCAGAGGAACTTCCTTAGTTTTGTCAAAGCCTCTTCCTGCTTTCGGGCTTTTATACCTTATAAGGCAGTTTTCAGTGTCAAACCTGAACCAAATCCGCTTTGGAAACGCTTCTTTTCGTTCAGCAGCTGCCGGGCGGTGGAGAGAATGCGGTGCCAGTGATCCGTAGCACAAGCAGCGATGCGGGAGGAGGCCCTGGGGATCCGGGCTGCCTTTTGCGCGGCTCCCGAGGCTGGGGCAGGGCAGCAGCCCCGGAGGTGTCCGTGGGAAGCCGAGCCGGGCAGGCTCCGCCGTGCCGCTCGCAGGAGCGCGCTCGGGAAGTGCAACCCGCGCTCTGACCCGCCGGCTGCAGGGCGATCGGAAAGAGGAAATGTCTCCATCAGGCATCAGTTTTTCATTGGAAGGGAAGCAGGGGTGTATTCTCAAGGCTCTTTAGCTACCACCGATGGCATGCTGCTTCTTTAACTCGTTTTTTACTTTTGTTTCGCTTCTCATGCCTCTGGCTAAAAATAAAGAAAATTTTCAGTGAATGCTCTGTAGATGCAGGTATTTTTCATGCTTTCTTGAAAGGGCGTGTTCGTCTGCAATCCAGGTACTTGTTTCTGAAAGCATGTGCTCATCTTACCCTCAAGAGAATCTGTTTGGTGTAGGACATTAATAAATCGGTCTTTAAGAAGAGCAGATATAAGTATGTGTGCGTCTGATGTCTGCATGTTTAACAGCTCTATGAAGAAGTCATTCCTGTAGTGAAAGCAGAATTAAACTTTGTGGGATGGAGGAAAGTTATCACAGTGGGAATGAGGGTGTGTAGCTGAGTGTAATAGAAATATATGTGAGTTTAACGTGTATATGTGCTGTTTATCTTTCAAGGCAAAAGATCTGGAACTACTCTGCCACATGTCACCAGAGGCTTTTTCCTATCCCACATGTTTTATGTATCACAGGTAGTCCTATTAAAGGCAATAATTATGTCTTTATAGGTTTGCAAAGTACAGGTTGTGACCGCTGGATTAGAAATTCACTTATAAGCTTTCAGCGATGCCTCACAGGAGCAGCATGCAAGCACAGAGCTGTGTAAGAAACAACTTTGTCTTGTTGATGTGAGAGGTATACCAAAGGACATGAGTGTTAAAACAAATGTTCCTGGGGAAGATGTGTGTGCAATACACCATTAATCGACTTCAGTTCAGAGGGTGTACTCTGTAATGTTCTTGAATATGATGTTAGCCAATTGTTGCTCCTGTTTAGTTTATTTATTTCCCTACAAATCTTTAAAAAATGCTATAAGATGCTGTTTTATTGTGTGCCAGTATTTTTTTTTAACGCAGCCCAGCCTATTTTTCTCTCCAGGCTTTTCATTTCAGGTGCATTTCCTAGTCCAAGGTTGTTCTTCCATAAAATTCTGCTTCAAGAAAATGGGGGCAAAGATTTGTAGCACTGTAAAGATTACAGTGTTGGGGTGGTTTGAATTCAATAATTTCAGTAGACAAAAAATATAAAGTGGTGAATTTACAAAGGAAAAATATGATAGTCGAGATGAATAAGAAACAAGTGGGTAATAGTGCAGTGGGTTATGATAGCATAATCATGGTCTTAGCTTTTATTTTTTAATTGGTGCAGCCCTCCCAGTCCATCTCACTTTGTGTGTGAGAACACAAATTATGTCAGCCCTGTGCTCGGTGCAGATCACCCATGGTCTCGGTGTTCTGTCCTGTCTGCATAAACGACAGAAAGCAGACAAATTAAATATAGCCCCCAAAAAGAGAAAAAGAGGTTTTGAAAATACAACCAGAGCAGAAAGAGTGAAAGGAACTGCATTGTTTAGAGCAGGCTTTAAACGTGCACTGGTTTTCCAATAGGTAGGCTTTTTTTAGAGGGAAGGGTTGATTGTTACTTTGCAATCTCAGGAGAATTTACCTCAATCAGCAGAAGGGCAGGTGTAGAAGAGGTATGAAAGAGTGACTTCCTGTGTATCTTGTGCTTGTAGCCACAGTTCAGTTTGTTTATCTGAGTGTTATATTTTGGGGTTTTTAATGTGTGTGTGTGTGCATTTTTGCCAGCTAAAACAGAGGGATGAGAAAGGCAGCAGTTGTGCTTTTCAGCATCTGCCTGCACAGATTATACAAATGATAAGAACTTCTTTCAAAGCATAAAGAGACCAAAACTGAGAAGAGGTTGGGGAGATCATGTGATCACTGTCATTTGAGGTTTTAACAGCTCAGTCAAACTTTTTAGGGGTCGTCTAAGTACGTGTCATACAACTGAAGCTGCAAAATGGTTTTAATCAGTGACATGACAGTCAGATTATGGGTGCAGCCAAAATTCTTCCAGTGTTGCATTTGTTACCTTGAAATTTGAATTCTTTGCCTAAGCAAACTTGATACCTAGAAAATAAGGTAATTGATACCTGCGTAAGAGCAGGTAAATACTTAATTGTGGTTTTAAAAAGCTACTTGTCTGAAGCACTGTCCTTTTAATTGTACAGTAAAGTTACAGGCATGATACGAAAAATCTGAAGAGCCGAGTTGGTTTAACATAACTGTTAAACCCAGTGGTATGTACTTCCATAACTGATAACCTTGTCTACTTAAGTTTTAAGTACACTGTAGTTTTGTTGGGTAATCTGTAGAACAACACTGAGGACCTTACTAACACAGGACCTTACTGTCTTTGTCCATTTTAGTAGTGAATTTGACTTCACTTGGCTGGTGAGAGCCCCTCTCTTTCCCATCTTTTCACAAAAGATGGGCACCAGGTCCATGAGCAGTGAGCTATAAAGTAACACCTATGTGCTGTTCCATTTATATTCTTTGACCACTGGCAAATTTTTGATTTTCCTGAAGAGTGTAGGTATGCTGTGAATGAGACTTACTTCATACTTTGGTGTATCTAAGGATTACGTACATTAAAAAACAAAAATTTCAAAATGGAAAAATAAGATGGCGTTCTTCCCATAAAGTATATGAGCAATGTACCAAAGAGAGGAAAAGGCTCTTAGTCACTTTTAAATCACAGTAGGCTGCAGTCTTTTGCTCTGTGCCTTTTGGGTATTTGAATTGTTCTTGCCTCCTCTTCTACAGGCAAACACAGCACTGCCTGCAAGTCATGATTAAAAGCTCTTCCTACGCCAGTTTAGAATTTAGCTTGATTAGGTTGACAAGTAGATTTTAACTGTGTCTTTCTGTGTGAATGCACTTCTTTCCTTCAGTGTAACTTGTATAACACTGAAATAGCTCATTCGGGATGGCAGATAATTGCAAGTGTTCAAATTAATGGCTCTTCAGCTGAGCTGAAGTAAGTGGCTATGTAACTACTGCACTTCCAAAATGAGAACTTAATTATAGCAATGAAGGGGATTTAAAGAGTATTATTTGTATTTTCTATATCTGAACTTTTTCTGCAGGTTTGTGTGCCATTTTTCAGTAGCTGCCAGGTGGATCCATTTGATACTTGAGTGTCACTGGTGGCCAGCTTCTCTAATGTACCCAAGAGTCTTTTGTTGGGAGGCTCACATCTGTTGGTAACCCTTTTCTTGAGTAAACTGGTTATGTGATTGTGTGGAAAAAAACCCAACCTGTTGTCATGGATCTTGTTTTCTTCTGCCTCCTCTCCTATGCCAAGCTATTCCCCTTTTTCATTTCTCATACACAGGTTGCAAAAAGTGATGTGTTTTTTTAACTTCTTTCTTGAATACTAGGGGTGAATTAAAGGTTTTGGGGTTAACTGGAGAAAGATTTCCTGTTCTTGATGGGAACTCAGGGTTTCTTCGACACCTCCTGGCAGTCTGGGTTCCCACTGAGCTGAGAGCCAGGAGGATTGAGGCTGCTCAGGATTTCCAGGGTTTCTTGATGTGGAGTTGCAAGCTGTTCTTTGGAATGAGTCACATAGATCTCTGAGAGTTTCTTGGCTGTTCGGTCTCTATAACCAGTGCTGTGAATGAAGGAAGAGTAAATTTGGGCACACAGAACCTCAGAGAAGCAGAAGCTGGCTGGAGGAAGCTTTGCTTTGGGGAACTTCTCTACAAACCTTACTGCTCTAGTTAGTCTTCATGCAGCACCTCTAGAGCTTCACGCTCTTCAGGAGAGCAAAGTATCTATGGGTTGAGTCTCTTCTGGTGTGATAAGTTATGACAGGATTATGTCGTTCTGTTTCTCTTCTGGGTTTTGACCTGAGAGTGTAAACGAGTGCTAGATCCGTGAAAAGCAATAATCTTCAATAGATAGTAAAATCTGTGAGGTGAGAAATCCAGTGCTGTGAAAGCAGGGTAGGGGGAAGTAACAGTCTGGTTTGTGAGCTCTGCAACTTTTTAGTATCTTATACTGCACCTTGAAATTATTTTTCTTTCCTAGTGTTCCAGACGTGAGTTATTTCTGCAGGTTTTTCAAAGCGTAACTTATGTTTAGTATAAAGATTTCAGCACCATGATATTTTTGCAGTTTATACTTCAACTGGTTATCTTGTCGTGACCCTCTGTGGGCTTCAGTCTTCATGAAAATTTTCTCTTTTGGGATGAATTTTCTTTGTATTGTGTCATCTCAGAAGTAATTTGTCAGTATGGAAAGCATGGACAAAATATTTCCTTAATGGCATATGGAAAAAATACTCTTCCAGGGTTTTAAGAGTATCTTTTGCTTGCCAGTGGCTGAAGTGTGGTTAGGGAGGGAGGGGAAAATGTGTCATCCTTAACGTGGAAAAAGGAATTGTATTAGATTAAGAATTGATTTAATACATTTAAAGAACAGTTGCAAGGAGACTTTGAAGGCTGATGATGACCTGTGGTGTCTCTTAAATGACTCTAACACATCACAGTCCATGTTGCAACACTAAATGCTCAGAGTATGCAATATAATTGGGAATAAGAGGCGTTCAGTTAGGAGTACATGTATTTCTATATACACACACTTTTTTATTTTTTAAATTCCATCACAAGAGTCAGTTTATATCTTACCTGAATGCATTTCAGAAGCCATTCAAGATGAATGACACTTTCCAGTCCTTCTGTTTCTGATCTTCTTTTCCTGTGTCTCACTTGTGCTTGATACAGAGGCAAGGGGCTGTGGCATTTCAGGGTAGAGGACAAACCTGCTTGCATCCCTGGGCTGGATCTGTAAGGTTAATGATAAATGAACCTCCTTCTATGCACTGTGGAGCTCCTGTTTGGGGCAGGGTTTGAGGGAGGGCAGAGTTTAAGGTGTGCCTGGGATGGGACAGGTTCCATTCTTGTTCCTTGGTGTTTTTAGTACCTGGCTTGGACTTTCTGCTCAGTGAGTATGTTGAATGCATGACTCCTATGGACATTTACTTGTCTAAATTAGTTGAAAATACAGTTTTTAGGAGTACAGAAATATTGTACCAGTTCTGAGTAGTAATCCATCCTCTGTATTGTTTTATAGGCACGTATAAGAAACTTTGCAGTTGGTCTATTAGTTCATGCAATTGAAAAGTTTCAGCATAATGTTTCAACATTTAGTTTCATCATTGCACACTTTCTTTGGGACATGCTGAAAGGTTTTGACAATTTCAAACAAACTTTCTTTAAAAAAAACTTAAGTGAACATTTGTCCAAAATTAGAAGACTTTAGGGAGACAAGGTTAATTTCAAAGGTAAAATAACTGAAAACATACTTTGGTTTGTCCCAAAGGAAATCTGAAGTTCTTTTTTGCTCTATGTGAGAAAAGGAATTTATTGCTTTAATCCTTAGCTTTTGGTTTTGGTCACTGAACTAAAATATATTTAGGTGTACCAATCTAACAGAAATCATCCTTGGGTAGATGCTTAAAAATACCAATTGGATTGCAAACTTGTTAGTGCCCATAGCAGGATTACTTTAACCATCAGAATGAAGCATCAATCCTTTTAAATGCTAGTAGTGATGTATTGCTGGGGTTTTGTTTATTCAGTTATATCCAAAATTGAAAAAGTAGACATTTTATCCACTGACTTAATGTAGGGTAGAATATGATTGAATTTTTTTTTTTCTTTTTGTTCTGGTCATGGGGTTTGCATTTTTAAGACTAGACGGAAAAACTCTAGATAGATGTACGGTTTTAATTTTTTCTGGGATTTCCTTTCTCCCTTTATTATTCTCTTGTGGTCAGTGCAAATGTTTGCAGCTGTGCACAGGATGTGTTTTGGCATGCTCAGGCTGTAGAGAGCAAGATGCAGACAGGAGGTAATCTGCTGATACTTTATTTTGATAAATAAATGCTATCAATGGATGAATCCAAACTGTAATTCTTTACTTAACACCATATCTTTTATCTAGATGTTCGGTATTAGTATTTTTTTGTCATGACTTGCCTTAGATACAGAACGCTGTTTATCATCTGCAGGAGCTTTCACAATATGACTGCTTGCATATTTACAGTCAGACTTCAGAACCTCTGTGATCCTGTTAAATGAGACCTGCTTTTTATATTAAACAAGATTTAATGGTATGTTTTTGTCCACAGCTGAGTAGGGCATTTTTTCCTATGAGCCAACTGTTTCTAATCGGAACCGTCTTTTATTAGAAGCGTGGTGTAACGTGATAAATATGTAATCTGGTGCTTTAGTGCAAGCCTGCTCTTGATGGAAAACATTTGATTACCTGCTGAAAGGCTGAAGTGGTAACGGGTACGCAGGCCAAAATGGAAGTGCTGGGCCAATCCCATGGTGCTTGCTGGGTGCTCCTGCCCTCCATCCCTGCTCTCCCAGTCCATTCGGTTTCATCCTGCCCCCTGCTCAGGCTGGTGTGACTGGGGCTTTGAGGCCGCAGCTCTTGGGTCAAAGCTGGAGCTCTCAAGTGCTGAAACTGAGCAAATAGCAAGCACAAAAGATGAACTTTTTAATGTGTAATAACTTTACAGTTTTAGTCTCTGTATTGCGTCTGCTTGAAAAAACTTCCAAGTCAAATCAGGCTTATTCAAAAGACTTAGATTTTACCTGTTTAATTTCTTCAAGTGCGGGATTTTGTTTATTTTATTGCAGGTTACGTATTTGTTCGTTCAATTGATGCTTGTTTGCTTTATCTGTTGAAAAATATGTGTAATTAATTTATTCTCTTGGGTTTTTTGCTTCTGAGAAATGTCTATGCAGTCATAGAATATCCTTAGTTGGAAAGGACTCACAAGCATAATTGAGTCCAACTCCTGATGTTCAGCTTATTTTGGTTAAATGATGTAGAAAGTTGCCAAATAAATCTCCCCCTCACATTAAATAACTTATACTATTAAGTAATTATTCATGTAAGACTGCCAAACTTTTGGGCATTCTTCCCTCATTATTTGGAAATACTAGATGGAGTAGGCACGCTATGAAAAATGCTCAGAAAACCTGGAAAAATAAAAAATAAAAGTAAGTTTTTTAGAAAGCCTGTCAGTATAGGTGAGTGCTGTGGGGGTGTGGTGTAACACAGAGGCACTGTTAAGACACTTGTTAAAATGAATTAGTCTAGAAGTCTCAAAGGAAGCAGTACATAGAAAGGCAGCATTCTGCCTTTGCCAACACAAACTACTCTACTCTCATTATACAAAGATAATATCCAAAGCCATTTGCTCTTCTTACTTTGAGGAAAATGCAGTCAAAGGAAAGCTTTAACTTTTGTATTAAAGTATGTGCCAGCATTAGATATTAGAAATGGGTTTAAAAATACAAATAAAATGGACGAAGACCACAGATTTAGACAGTAGTATCATCAGGATGCCAGAATTTGGATTTTGTTAGTTGAAAACACCTAAGAGTGGGCTGATTTCAAGTCCACTTTTTGTGGCTCAGTCGTAAGCCAGTCTTTTGGACATAAATGCATCTTATCTTCCTCTTTTAGGAGAAGAGAACTTTTCTAGAGTCAGGTTGCCAGTGTTGTTGGTTTTTGTTTGGTTGATTGGTTTTTAAAGATTTGGTGGTAGTAAACATAGAGCAAAATTGAAAGTTGTTGCTCTTCCACTCCGTCCAAATGTTCATAAAGTTAGAAGTAGCACAGTGCAGTAGCTTCCTCTGTTCTCCAGACCGATGTTAAAAATGTCACCTGGAGACTCTTATTGCAGTTCATGTGAGTTTATTGTGAGTGCTGTGTAGCACAGGCTGCTTTTGTCCCCATGTTCCTCTTGGTCATTTTGCTCTGGCTCTGTGCAGCCACGTCTTTGTGGTTTTCACTACCCATTTTAGCTGGATTTTACTAGCAAGCATGACAGTTGTGTCAGTGCTCTGAGTTGCAGAGGTAGCTGCTGATAAAAAGCAGCACTGGATAAATTTCTACACAAAAATATAGATGCCTTTAAAGATAAATCAGCCTTTTTTAAAGGTGGTTTTTATCCATTTAGGAAATAAATGGTTGCTAGAAGCTCTTCTCTTTCAGGCTGCTTTTGAGCTCATTTGTTAAATTGCACACCAATCTGCTTATGGTTTGTTTTACTGTGACAGTTTCAGTATGTGGCACAGAAGTATTTGTTGTCAAGGTGAAGGTTCTTGCTTGAGTGGGCTGGTATTTTTGGGTGGAAATACTGTAAAATAATAGTTTCAAACACACAGTAATACAGTTAATTCCAAGGTCAAGCTTGTAGACTGTGAGATTTTTAACACCTCTGCTACCTAGAGGTCCCATACGTCATTGAAATACTATACTCCCTTTTACCATCCCTTCACGTGTCTTATCTATGGTTTAAGAAGGTTCTTTATCTGAGTGCTTCTAATCTTGTGGGTTTTTTCCCACAACAAAATTTTATAGAGCTAATTCTTTGGCTTCCGTTATTGATTACTTAAAGCAGTTGTTGATCAAAAATGTTTTAAATTTTGACAGAAGCAGCTGCTTTTTAAAAATGTGAACTAGTAATGTGCAAAAGGTAAAGTATGTTAGCTAAAGATGTAAAATATGAAAAGCATGACTAATTTCAAAATCTTGCTGTCTTATGTTTTATCAAGGACATTTGAAAAGAGATAGTAAACTAATTTATTAATACAAGTCCCATTTTCCTAATATAATCAGTTCTTCAGGGACTTCTGCTGCTGCTTAACCAATTTGCACCTGATGCTAGAGCTGGGACCTTTTTTAAAGGGGCAAGATGGCTTTCCTCTTTCACTGTAATTTTCTGATCATTTCTCTTTACAGGGATTTGAAAAGTAAATACTTCCTAGGCTTTTCAGTCCCATCTGGTGTATAAGAAGGATGATAGAAGAAAAGCAACGAATGAAAACATAAGGGCTTGTTCAGGCTTTTCAGTCACATGAGGCTCTGTGTATGAAGACTAGGAGTTCATCCATGTTTGAGAAATGTTCCGCTTCTTTTTAAAGCAGCTGTTGTCAGAAGACATCAGACAGTAAAAACATGGTACCTATCTTGCAATTTCTGTCTATGTAGAATTTATCCAGTTAAAACAGGAAAGGCTATTAAGCCCTTTTTGATAAAGTCTTTGATGGACGGACCATATGTTGGGAGCTGGTATTGAAGAGCAGAATCCCTTTCCATTCTGTTTAAAAACTTGGAGTTTTTGCCATGTGATTATTTCGTGCCCTTTTGAATATATTACCATGTGCATGTTCTCCTTAGAATCTCCACACTCTGAGCTTTTCTGTAGTGCCTTCTGTACCCTGCTTACTTAATTAAAATTTTTTGGGTTAAGGTAATTTAGCCAGCAATGAATGTTTGTTGAATGATGTGTGTTGCAATCATCTTGCTTTCTGTCTTTGGCCCTCGTTTCCTGGAGTCTTTTTTCCACATGATTTCAGTAAAGAAATGCAAAGCACTTCTGCCTCGGGAGAGTTCATAAACACACGGGAAGAGGCTCTCGAGGGAAATGGGAGATTGGCTCCAGACCCATTTGCATGGAAGAGGATATGGAGTAGGGATCTCCTGCTGCCTGAGCAAGTGTTACACCTTGCAAAAAGGCAGTATCAGCTTACATTTAAGAATAAATGCATTTAATTCTGTGTAAAGCCTGATTCCATCACTGGATGCTGGACTTGCTTGGAGTGTGATCACATGGACAGGTTCTGCATAGGAGTTGAGGTGTGTTTAATTAGAGAAACCTTGCTGGGCTTGATGTACAGGCTGTGGTACACACCAAAGCAGAATTTTAGACGTGTGCTGTACAGCCTATGGTGCCTGGGAAGCCCATTGCATCTGCAAGCTGAGATGGTGAACAGGAATTCAGAAGAATCATGAAGAGAGCAATTTCATGAATAACAAGAAAGAAATAGCCCTCTGAGCAAAATGCCCATGTTTTTCTAATGATGTCCCTTGAAGGTAAACCAGAAAGAGACCATTTTGATTGCCTTCTGTTTTGGGTTTTTTACTCCCCCTTGCTTTACTCTTCCCACAGAAAAGTGTTTCTTTTTTCTCTGTTTTTCAAGTTACTTTGCATCTTTCCAGTGGGACCAGCATTGCTGGTACATCTTACTTCTGTCTGTGTGTGAATTTTAAATGCATGGCATTTCTGTTAGCCCAGGTCATCAGGAGTAGCTGAGGAACAGGCTGCAACCCAGATTTGCTCTAGCAGTTGGAGATCAGGTGATGCTTGTCCTCGAGTGCTCTTGTCTGCTTGTGTTCAGTTAACTCCTGTCTTTGTGTGAAGCTGTCAGAAATGACACTCACAACTCATGCTGGAACCCCCCAGCTCTGTGGTACTTCCAGGAGCAGCTGGACAACTGCATTGCCCACGAAGCAGTTGTCCCTGTATTCCTCACTTTTGTTAAAATTGCAGTTGTGCTTGAATTAGGGTGTATAATTCGGGAGAATGGCGTTTGTTCTGGGCAGGAAAGCAATGGAGCAAAAACACATGTTCATAGTTTGTGGTTTGCAGATGGAGGTTCTGGTAATGACATCCTCGTTACAAGTTCTTACCCTCAGCACTGTTTCCTTTTGGCTTTAAAATTGTCCGTGTGACTAATGCATAAATAACCTTCCAGTGACATTGCTTTCGTGTCTTAGCCTTGGAAACATCTATTCTAGGTGAGAGAGCACATGTGAGAAATCCCATTAGAGCCGTTGAGAACGTTGTGGGGAGCCCTTTGGCTGTCCTTCCGGAGAGCTCTCGGGCAGAGAGTGCAGAGCTGCTGGGCAGCTTCAGGATGTGAGTTTTTGATAGTGATGACCACGTGCTGGAGATACTTCTCTACTGATAGGTGAGATATGGGTTAGTAGAGTTAACTCAGAAGAAACCTTCATTAGTTGCTGTCCCAAACCTGTTTGTGCTGTGGATGTCCATTACAAAAATACCATGTTTTGTTTGTCACATCATTATATCTGTGTAGACTAAAGAGTGGTGTTGCCTTTTGGAGAAGGTGTTAAAGGGCAATCACTGGGGAGTATCAGATAGCTATATCTATATGTATATATATATAGATAGATAGATATATACTGAGAGTGTGGGAGGGATTGTGTATGTGTATGGTTCTCCATATACAGACATGCACATATGTATAGAGACTTTGTGTACTGCCTTTGGATACTCTGTAGCTGATTTTCTGAACTAAAGCTAAAGGTCATGATTACCCAACAAAGTTTTTGCCTGATTGTTTCTTAGCGGTTTTTTCCTTTTTTCTTTTTTTTTTTAATGAGCTCTTAGGTCTATGGAAACACTTCAGGGAGCTGAACATGGAGAAATAAAGGAAAACACCTGAACAATCAAGGCCTTCACCTTTGGGATTTTGTAAATCAGTTTTGTGTTACAGATTTTAATAGAAATCAGCTTATACCATTACACTCCTCTGTGGAGTGCCTTGTGCTCTTACTGCTGAATGCCCCAAATTCCATGTGGGAAAGCTGAGTCCATGTCTCGTTAATGTCATGTGCCTGCCTGTCTCCATGCAAGTCCCTCCTGCTACTCCTCAGTGCTGTGTAGTGAGACAAAGGGTGTTCTATGGAAAACTGTGATCCAGTGTTAGTACTGCCTTATGATATCTCTACTATCAGGATTCTTTTCCTGTTGCAGCTGTGATTCCTGCCCTGAAGATGGGGTGTGCCTTGTTGCCCTGTGAATCATTCATTAGTCAGACATACACTGCCGTGTATGAACTCCTTGTGGAAACTGTATGCTTGTGGAATCTGGATTGCCTATGTTATCCTTCTTTTCATGTGATTTAAATATTAACTTCAAGTGACAGTGATAAAATAGATCTGATCAGTGTGAGTAAAGCCTCCTATCTGCAAAAGTTAATTTGTAAAGAATCCCACTGTTACTAGATTATACATTCGGAGAATTGAAGATTTTTATCAACTTTCATTCAGTTTTACTTTAGCTTTTTGCCTCACCTATCACATTTTTAGACTCAATTTTAACTCAAGAGTGTCTCTATATGCATTTAGTTATGAAAATCAGGCTTAGTGTTTATAATGTGTTGTACCATGGTCCCTGGCTGTGCTGTGGGCCTGAGGCCCCCAGGGAAGCAGGAGGTCCTTCCTGACCCACGTGCCAGCAGTGCTGGAGTTCCAGGTATGCAATGAAGTCTTGTACATGAGAGATGTGAAGAGTTGTGTGGGACACTGCCCTGGAGACTTGCTGATATAATGCTCTAATATTCGGAGACCAAAAGTCATGCAGGTTTTTTTTCCCCTTTCTTGTCTTGGAAGCCTGAAAATGCACTACATTTTTATTCCCCTAGTCAGTACACTTCTTGCTGAGTAGGCCATGGTATTTTTATATATGCTGATTTTGTGTCTGAATACGCTCTTTTTATGTAAAATGCAACTTTCATGAGAGTGTTTTTCTTTCAGTCTGCTGGCTGTGTGTGTGCTGGGCAGACTCCCACCCACAAGCAACTAATCTGGCCGTTACCTGCAACAGTTCAGCTTTTGCTTTCTTTGAAATACTGAGTTTAATTATCAAACAGTTTTAACTGTTAAAAATCACTTCTAATCTACTTGTAGGTTTACATTTGGAGCATTCAGGCTCCAAAGTTCTTGTGTAGATTTAGCTTTAAAATCTACATGCCAGAGTTCTGGTTTGCAGGGGAGGGTAGAGGGAGTGAGTCAGTATTTGCTGGTTTACTTAGTAATTGTGGCACTCAAATCCTCTTAAAACACTGTAAATACAGTCAACAGTTTTACTCTGCGTGATAGGTTACTGAAGCACCAGTTTGTGGAATTCTTGATAGTTCTTTTGGGAAGTAGATCTTTGAGAAGAAAATTAAAAACAAACTTGAATGAGCAAAATCCAAGTTGTATGTCCCGAGTTGAGGTACATACAGTGCCTAATGCAGATGTCTTCATGAGGTGTAGAGTTCTTTGTGATATTTAGCTTCTTTTCTTCATTATTTATCATCTTTTGGCTGTAAAGTTTTCTTTGCCAATAAACATTCCTGTTGATCCGTACGAAGTCAAGTTTCTGTGCGTGGTTACTCACAACTGTTACAGTGTGTTACACGCTGTGGTCGAGTTTACAGCTTTGAAAACGCATTTCTTGCAAAGTATCTTTGATGTTAGGAGAGGTCCTGTGCTAACCACTTTGTTATTGAGAGAGAAACCCACCTTCCCTCTGAGGATCTGTGTCTTGGCCCAGCGCTGATGGGTGCAGTTAGCGTCAGTGAGAGAAGTCGCGTAGGTGTTACTGGGCACGTGCGCAAGCTGCTCGCCGCAGCGTGAGAGGCATCGCAGCCAGACCTACTGCAGCAGCTCTCCTCTCCCAGCCTGGGGAGCCCAGCCTCTCGCTGCGTTACTGCCATGGATTTATGGTTTGGTAAAGCTACTGCTGCCTTACACCTCCTAAGATCTTCCAGGTTTACGTCAGAGTGCTGAAAGCTGTAGAGGTGCTACTACAGCATTCATGCTTTTGCTGATGGTGCTAATTTAGTGCAGCTGCCTGACTGTACAACAAAAATGAGAACTTCATCACGTCTGTGTTTGTTAAAAACATGTGGGTGGGCTCTAACTCTGGAATTAGAGCAGGGCATTTTGGTCTGCATGGTTTAGAATTTGCCTATGCTGCTTTGGTGACAATATTTCTAGCAGCTGGTTTTGGTACCTTGAGTTTTGTCATTACTTTTCATGAGTGCTTTGTCAATTTCTTCAGTTTTCTTACATCATGATAATGAAGATAATATATCCATAGCACATTCTGGAGACTGAGTGAAGGCACGTAGTTATTTTCCTCTTGTTTTCTTTACTCTTATTAGACACATTTTGACACTGTTTTCCTTTTGTGAAATGAAATGTCTTTTGCTACAGCTTGTTATTATCAGCTGCTTGTGACATGAGGATGGCCAGCCCTGCCTCATGCCCAGCTGGCAGTCCATGGGCAGGGCAGCTTTTCCTCCCTATGGTTAGGAATTGCAAAAACACTTCTACCACTAACATTAATTATATGAAAATATTTCTATAGAAATGCTAGCTGCTGAGCGGGGAAGAACTGCTCTGACGATTATACTCCCAAACATTGATATAATGAATTACATACTTTGTGTTCCTTAGTAAAATGTTATGAGAGTAGAAGTTAGCAGTGATTCTTGACCTGTGGCAGGGACCATTGTTTTATACTTTAAAAGAGAGGAATTCTTATTTTGTCTTAGTCTTTTTAGTTTGTTCATTTTTAAAGAAAAGTCAGCGTGGTGCCCTTCTTATATGTGAGGAGCAGTCTGTTCATTAAAAAAGGGAGATATCTTTGTTATTTGTGGTATTAAATATTACAACCAAATTTTTTTTTGCCTCAACAGGTATACGAAGCTCGGATATGCGGGTAATACTGAACCCCAGTTCATTATCCCTTCATGTAAGTATTTGTTATTGTGTATCAATGCTGAAGTTACTCTTGGAGTTTCTGTAACATGCCATGTTTAAAAAACCAAAACAACAACATTAAAAAGAGTGACTTGACCTCTGAGAGATGATACAGTAATAATGTGGCTTTTACATTTTGCTATGGATACTCAGTTTAGATACAGTCATTAAAAAAAGATAATAATAGTTGGGCTAATTTGTTGGACATTGAAATACCTTAAAAATCCAGTAGCATGGCTACGATTACTTTTTAGGAGGTTCTTTGCCGTTTAGGGATTTATCTGATAAAACTTTGAGTTGATGATAACTGGAAAAAAGAAATTAAACTGTATGATTTAATATCTCTAGGGTTTAAAATGTTCTATTTGCGTGGTAGTTGTCACTATTACAGCTATGTTAATTTACTGTGTTTGCAAATACAATGAGAAAAAAAAGTCAATTTTTTCCCCCACCTAGAATAACTTATTTATTTGCTCCCTGTCTTCTGAACTGTTTCTCCCACTTGAAGAGATACAGTTCTACTCCAGAGAGTGGAACTCACTCAGCTTCCTTTAGAAATGCTTCACCTTTTGACCTCCTACACCACTTGGCAGTTCGTCATTGTTCATCTGTGCCAAAGTAATCACGGATTACATCCTGGTGAAGAGGAATAATTAGCACACCCAGTTTTCCTTGCAAATACAACAGGAAGAGAGCTGGAGCTGATACTACTTCAGCACAGTCACTGTAAAATAGAACTTGGTAGTTCAGGCTCTGTGTTAATATTTCTAGGAAACATACTTCAAAAAGTAATTTTTGTGGAAAGGTAAGGCTCATTCACTTACTTGTATGAGAACAAGGAATGCATTAAGAGAAGCCTTTCTGTATCTTCTATTTTGGCTTCAGACAGGTATTTCTTTATTTGGTTTTCCAAATTAACTTCATTAAGTTTATTTCAGTGTCATATAAAACACTACAGTTGCTTTTCACACAAAAGCTAGTTTAACATTAGATTTTAAAAGTTACAAAATATTGGAAAAACCCTTACGTTGCTGTTTAAACTTCATAGCAGTTGTTAAATTATAAACGGGCAAGTGGTTATTTAATTTCAGATAAATAGACTTTACATGCTTTTTCTGCATCTTTAGATTTGGTTTCTTTAATTTGAAGATCACTTTCTTGTTCCAAAAAAGAAATGCCATGACACTTTAAACACTGGGAATGGAATGACCTGTCAGATCATTAAACAGAGAAATTTATCCAACAAGGATGCTATTAAAGTAGAAGAGAAGGAGGGGAAATGAGATTTTTTGACAGCCTTTTAATATAGCGTGGTGTATTGAAAAAAAGGATGCTCAGTGTAGATGCTCCTATGGCTGAAATGACCCTTGACTGCAATTCTCTCAATAAAAAAGGCATTTTTCTCATTTGTACTGCAATCCAAGCTAGATAATTACAGTAACTGCATGTTTGTGTTAATCCTCTGCCTCGAATGAAATAAAATAGCACTGGGTTAATCCACATTAGAGAAACAAGAGTACAGCAGTAACTAGTTTCAAAGTAAAATGTTGCAAAAAAGCACTTTGGTGTCTATATGTTCCTTTATATTATTCCCAGTGGAAAAATGGTTTGGTTTCTCCTTTGACTTCCAGCAGTGGCAGTTTCATTTTATCAGTTTGATTCTCTAAAATTAATGTTTGCTGTTAAACAGGTCTGAGCAGCATTCCTCGTGCCTTGTACATTTGTAGCTTATCTTATTCACTCTTGCTCTTAACAAATTTTTATCTCCTTATGATGTGTTCTTGATTTAATTGTAAATATGCTTCTGTAGAGATGATAAATGCTTGCATGAAAAGTGAAGTAAATGAGAATATATTTGGACAATTTTTTGGTGGGGCTTGGGTTCACTGCTTTCTTCCCTGGCTAATTTTTAGATCTTAGATCATTAATTTTGCTTGATTTTCCTTCACTTAATCAGGTTTTTCCTGCTGTATGTTAAAATGGGAGTGACCTTCTTTCCATTACCCAGTATTTTCCATTATTTCAGTTTATCTGTGATAGCTGTTGGCCTTTACTTCTAAAAGAAAAAACTGGCTTGAGTAGTGTTTCAGCACAAAAATTGATTCAATGCAAGGATGTTCTCTTTTTTTTTTTCACTTAAAAGCTCTTAATTCTTGTGCCAAGCAAACCAAAGGGAACTGCTCTGAGTGCTGCTGGAGTGCTGCCCATCCTGAGGCACCGCAGCTGAGGTTTCAGCAAGATTTATTTTCTTGTTTGTATTTTCAGGATATGATTCTTGATTCAGGTTGTTTGCTCCTAATTTCTGCCTTTCAAACACAGGGCTGAGCAAGCTGGCCTTGAGGGCAGAAAAATATTCGAGAGCTCCCATCTTGTTTTAGGCTTGTAACAGGGTGAAACCAGTTGGGCTTGAAAGTTGGTATAATCCTGTGGCAGGTGATGGATTTTACTTCAAAGTTCTTGAAGAGAACACAGAAAAGTTTCCCCGGATGCGTGAGCTCTGTAACAGTGACCTGAAAATATTTGTCAAGACTCTTCTCTTGACTTACAGCAAGCACCTGCCTTGCGACATTTCCTTCCCTCTGATTTTTAGCTTCTGCTTCACATCTACCCCCCTTCTATTTGGCTTCCTCCAGCCTTCTGCTTCCTCTCTGCTCTCCTGTAAGCAGCTACAGAAGTTGCAGTATGATTCAGTTTTCTTCCTGAAGAGCTCAAAATAATGACTTCTGTTTCATCCTGTTCAGTCTTTCACAACATTCAACTTCTTCGTTTCTCTGGCTCTGCTTGTGTTGCTCTGTGTGGGAAGGGAAGGGAGGAGGATGGGGAGGATCAATGAACTCGGGGTGCTTTACCCCTTAGCAAGCTGCTGATTTCCAAATCCTGTAGCTGTGCTGCCCTGACTGCTGGGCTTGAGACTGCAGCTGTTTTCATAAGTTTTTTTTAATCTTAGTTGTGAGCAAACATAACTCCTTGCTGAAGGTGAGAACTAGAAAAATATTTCTACCACTGAAAGAGCTTTTGGAGGACAACCTTAGAACAGTTGAGGCTGATATTAATGCTGCTTGTGTATATGAATTTCTTCATCTGTGCGAAGGATTATGTTAAAAGGCAATTAATAAGATTTGGAAAAATACAGCAGGTGTTGCTGGTGCTGCAGTGCTGGTAGCTGGGGAGTGGTTCTTTTTAAAAGAATAACAACACTATTAAATACTTAAAATTGTTACTGTTATTATTGGAGTGTGCGGAAAATTAGCACACTTGTTGAATAAAATGAGATCTGTAGGGATATCCTATTTTAGTGATTCTGTGTATATTTTATCTTCCTGATTGCATGTTGATTGTCTAACAACTAAATTTGTATTTAAGTCTGTTACTGTGTTACTTTTTAAGTCCTTACCATGCTTACGCATGACTGGAAGTCAAATTATCTGTGTTCTATGTAGCTTTTCTGAGTTATGCTTGAAACAAAGGATGGCTGTGATTACAGTGTATCTGTTTTATCAATGTAGGTTTTCTTTTTTCAGTCCAGGGTATGTGACCCACAATAACGTTTGTGTTCTCTGTTGAAGGTATTGCTATCAAAGAGTCGGCAAAAGTGGTCGATCAAGCACAAAGGAGGGTCTTGAAAGGTGTGGATGATTTAGACTTCTTTATTGGGGACGAAGCAATAGAAAAACCAACTTATGCAACCAAGGTATTAAGAGAAATTTTAAACATCATTTTTCAGTACTGCTTAGCAAGCATCATGTGTACCGTAAATATAATGTTAAGAATGCTTTTGGGGTAACTTAAATCTTATTTATTCACTCTAAGTGGAAAATAAGCTTTGGTATTAGTTTTGTTGACCTTGGGGAGCCTGTAGGAATTTGCAAAACATTGTGAATATATA
>VZTD01001171.1:0-11398 GCA_013397725.1 Rhagologus leucostigma | reverse complement strand
TCTCTGATGCAGAGAATTGTTTCATTGCCTCTATCCAGCTCCATGCTATTATCCCAACATACATTTACCTGAAGTTTGCCAGGATCTGCTACATCTTTGGGTCCAATGAACTGGAAACTCATGAATGAGGCATTCAGAAGAAACACTGAAAAAACCCAAGTTCTAACTACACCAAAAGCCAGACACAGTTACAAAATCCACAGTCAGGCTGTAAAGAACATGGAAAAATTAACAGGAACAAACCAAGCAAGGACTGTAAGAAGCAGGCTGGTTGAGGAATAACTTTCTGGCACTCTTTAGCTTTCCAAACTTGCATTTTTCTCTGCACATACTGATGTGGACTCTCAGCAAATTTCTAGGCAAAAACTGCTGTCTGATTCTGCAAATATGCCTGGCTGGAGATCCAGGACTGTAAAGCAGCCTGACAGGCAATAACCTGACCCTTCTAGTGCTGGACAAAAGGTGCCTGTGCAAGAACAGCCACATCTGTGGGCTCCTGCCATCCCTGGCTGTGGATTTGGAGGAGCTCCATCTTTGATCTGCACCCGCACTTTGTACAGGTTTCATCTGGAAACCTCAAAAATGCATCCATGGGCTAGCTAAAGAGTTAAAGGGGAAATTTCTACCTGCTGAGCAGTTCTTCTAATACCTGGACTCTTTACTTAGTGGTTTCTTGTTCTAACAAAATTCCTAGGTTGGCTCAGGAAAGCAATTGATAATTTATTCAATAATCATTCAGCACAAAGGATTTTTACTGCAGCACTTCATGAAATGTAAATGAGAAGCTTTTTGGGGTGTCCCAGGAAATCACAAATTCTCTGCGAGTTCTTTTTCTTCTTTTTCATAACCCTGCTTGAGCAGAGAGGCGGGACAGGATGATCCAGTGTGGTCCCTTCCAACCTGAACCATTCTGGAATTAAAACAGGAACTGAACGAGCAGCTCTGGATGCACCGGGGCCACCCCAAAACCTTTTGGGGGGATTTTCCCACTCTCGCCTTTCTCTCCTCCCACAGCTGGCACTCTGTATTGGCGTCACCAAGCCCTAGGATCAGCCCCTGTCACACCCCCTGTGACAGCCACACCCAGGAATCAGCCCCCGTGACACCCCCTGTGACACCCACAGCCAGGGCTCAGCCCCTGTCACACCCCCTGTGACAGAGCCAGGGATCAGCCCCTGTCACACACAGGCCTCAGCCCCTGGCACACCCCCAGCTAGGGCTGACACGGCTAGCTACTGGCTCCCTGTGACACCTCCAAAGTGAGTGACACTGCCAGGGACGTCCTTTGTCACACCCCCAGTGTGACTGACAGAGACAGAAACCTCCCCTGTAACACTTCCAGTGTGACTGACACCACCAGGGACCTCCCTCGTCACACCTGCAGTGTGACTGACACTGCCAGGGACATTCTTTGTCATACCTCCAGTGCGACTGACAGGGACAGGTACCTCCCCTCTCACACCTCCAGTGTGACTGACACAGGCAGGAACCTCCCCTTTCACGCCCCCAGTGTGACTGACACAGCTGGGGACCTCCCCTGTCACACCCTAAACGTCACCGACCCCAGGAGGGACCGCCTCGGTCACACCCCTAGTGTGACTGACACCAGTACGGACTGCCCCCGTCACACCCCGAATGTGACTTACACAGGCAGGGACTACTCCATCACATCCCCAGTGTGACTGACACGGGCAGGGAGCACCCCAATCACCCCCCCAGTGTGAGTGGCACTGCCAGGCATCCCCTCTGTCACACACCCAGCGTGGCTGACACAGGCAGGGACCAGCCCTGTCACTCTCACAGTGTGACTGAGGCTGAAGCTGTGCTGCTGTCACACACACCTGTGTGACTGGCACAGGCAGAGACCAGCTCCTGCTCCAACCTCTGGCGTAAGTGACATGCTGGCACCATCCCTGTCCCCTGTCACACTTATGAGGCTGATACAGCCACCATAGAGTCCTCAGCCATGGAACACACCTTGTCAAGGCATAAAAAACCCCAAAAGGAATAAAAGTGCCCCGTATCCACTGTGTGTTCAAGCCCACCTGCTCAATCCCTTTCCAAAACACACCTGCAAGTCTTTAAATTAAACACTTAAATGCCCACAGGCTTCTCAGATTTCAGGGGAAGATCATGGATATTCAGCTACAGTAGGGTACGGAATGCCGAGATGTGGGGTGAGACACATCCTTTTCCGGCCCCTCATCCTAATTCCTTGCTCATAACTTGCATCTCAACTTCTTTTTATCCCACCCAAAAGTGTCACACAGGTTCAGCAAGTCTGAGGACAAACTTGTCTGTAATTCCCTGTCGTGGCACATAAGCCAGCAATGGTAGGCACTAGAAAGCCAAAATGCTCCAAAGCACCTGTGTTTTGGTGGGACAGCTCCAAGGTTTAAAACCACTCCTAAGTCAGGGTGAGGAAGAGAGCCTCCCCAGCAGGCCCTGTGGTTTCATGTAGATTTGAGTTGTCTGGTTGGCCCGTTGGCCTTACGCCCCTTTCACCTCTTAAAAGGTTTTGCTCTAGTAAGGTCTCCTTTCCTCGTGACCTCATTGGTCCCCGGTTGTCCACTCTGCCCCTTCCCTTTTCCCATCGGTTGTTGTTGTATCACCCCACCTTCTCTCCGCCCCTGTACCCTCACATGATTGGTTATTGATGCTCTGCCTGCCCCAATTCTGTTCCCCTGTATAAGTTTATCTCCACCCTAATTCAGCGCTCTTCATCCCTGGACCCCTCCGCTGTGGATTACAAATAAACCCCTCAGAACTCTGTATGAAGAACCTCTCTTGACTCTTTGCCTCTGGTTATGCATGTGAGCTATTCAGCTGTGTGTGGGTGTGTGTTCGTGCCTCCATCTGCACGGGTGTGAGGGTTTGCTTGCTAGTGTGTCTGAGTGGCACCGCCGAAACGACCCTCGTCTGGGATGCTTTCAGGAAGGACGCGGCAACTCTACCATCTACCACCACACCACATCAGTTCCCAATCAAAAGTCATGGCATTTGGGAGACTGGACCCTCTCCTGGGACATCACTTTCACCTTACCACAGTTAACACAGCTTTCCACACAAAATATTCTGGCTGTAGGTTAACACAGGTTTTTAACAGCTCAGGATGCCTGGATACAGTGTGGAAATCCAAGAGCAGGGGCCATGTCCCCATGCTAGGCTCTGCCATGCTTGTGGCACTCTGTGACTTCTCCAAGCAGCTGAGTTGCCCACAGATAACAGAGAAAGGACTGCACGGGAGAGTGTGAGTGCATGGTGTGTGCGAGCAATCCCTAAACATACAGGAGAGATGGGAGAACCCTCGGGATCCAGGACTCTCTGCTAAATCAAGGCAGGGGAATGATGCCTGTGCTCTGCAGATGAGCTTTCATATTGTCTCCCACACAAGAGCGTCTCCAAAGGAACCTACACCTACTGCAATTATCCTGCAGCATATGGACATTTTTAGGTCAGCCTGGAAAAAAGGGAGAGTAATGGTTGGCCAAAAAAAGCAGCCCAGTTAATGCTCCAGTGTTATTTTGGAAAATGCAGACATTGAGCAGGATAAATTATACATACCTGAGAACCATTAGAAAATGTCAGATTGCCTCTAAAATGCATTAGGAGGGGAAAAAATTCCTCCAGCTTTCTTGTGCAAGAGGAGAATGCAGTATGTAAATAATATTCTCTAATAAAAATCGCCACTGGACTGAGTTTTCAAGCTGATTCCAACCCTCTCTTGTGGTGGGGACAGACTGTGGGGCTGCATCCTAAGAGCCAAAGACATCATCAAGCTGAAACTCTGACAGAAGAGCTGCACTTTCATTGCTGGATCAACCATTATGTATAATCCAAGAGCTCCTCCTGGAATTATTTCAGAGCAAACCCAGAATATTTTTTACCCTTCTCTAAATTGAGCTGGGGAAAAATAAAAACTTCTGCTGCCAACTCTGTGAAAACAACACCTTTATCTTTACAGCAGATGATATAAAAATGAAGACCAACCAACAATGTAATATTCTGGGTGTTGAGGGAGGAAGAGGACTGGAAAATCCTGAAGTTTGCATTTCCAAACTCTCAGCATTCACCTCCAGCACATGCCTGCCACATTCCCCAGTTTTACGCACCATCCTCAGTATATATTTCCAAAGCTTCAGCCTGTGATAAGAACCAAATCCTCTGCTGAATTACGTTTCTGCTGGAGACCTGAGATTTCTATAACTAGCGTTAGAGAGAATTTGGGGGGGGATCTGTCTTTTTTTGTTTGGGTTTGTTTGGTTTTTTGTAAATTTGGATGTTACACATTTTTAAGCAAAACACTTAAAACATCAGCACATCGCTTCATAATTCCAAGCCCCGCCCCAAGCCCGAAGGGCAGGCAAGAGGAAGGGAGCCATCTGCTCAGCCCCCTTGTCAATTGCCCCTCTGACGGCCGGGTGAAGCCCTGCACCACACCCAAAGGGAGCCACTAGGAGACGAAAGAAAGAAAGAAAGAAAAAGAAAAGAAAGAAAAGAAAGGAAGGAAGGAAGGAAGAAAGAAAGAGCATTGCGCCTCTGTATGTGTGTGTGTGTGTGTGTATGTGTGTGTAAAGTTTGCAGGATGTAAAGCAAAGAAAGCTGTCACTTGATTGCTGCATTAATGGACATTTCTGAACATAAGCGGCAAGGTCCGAGCAACCTTTTCCTCCTGGTGCATCTGCATGCAAGATGTAGCCAGAAACTTCTTGGTTTAGATTCAGACTGCAAGCAGGACACAGAATGTGATGGTGCGAATAGGTGACAAGGAAAGCATTGTAGCATCAGCATGTTTCAGCAGAAGCAGTTTGCGCAAGAAGGAGATGGATATATGGGACTCCGGCAATATGACAATACACTCAGCTGAGAAGCAAAGTGCATAGCTTCAGTGTGTGCTCTGAAGAGGAAAAGCTGCAAAGAAAAGGCAAGGGGACAGGTCAGCGAAAGCTTTCTGTCCGGGCACATTGGGCTGTTTGAAGTGGAACCACTGTTCAGTTTTGCTGAGGATTCTGCGACAGAGAGGATGTGCTTTTACATGTAGCTTAGAAGGAAAGTGAGAATCACCCCTATGTCTGGCAGAGTTTGTAGGTTGCAAGGGGAAGGTGAAGGCCAGGCCTGACTTTTGGCTGTGGGACTTGTTGCAAGGAAGCAGCTGCTGGATGTTTTAAGCTTTTCGGGATCTGCAAGAGTGAAAGACTGTGCTGGTACCTAGTTAAACTAATGATTGTTGATCATCTGGCTGAATCTGTTACATAAAGCAGGACTGGGATTTTCTCCCCTTCATGCCAGTTTTTTCACCTTTGCATTGAGCAGTCTTTTTTGAGGATACTGTGAAATGCCTTGCCTTGAAAACTAGAAGTGCCTTAGTTCACCCTCTAAGAAATATGGAAAAAGCTAAAGTCAATTCCAGAATTGCCCTGAGTAGAGCTGGTGTTTCAGTACCTGAAATTACCATGGAAAATATTTGCAAGAACCACCATTTTATTATGCAAACATGAAATACAGTAGCAGACTAATCTTATTGGCTACTTTCTGAAACAGGAAAGAGATCAAACACAAGAAGCTTAATAATCCAAGCTCAACTCACCATTATGCAAATAGCACTTGATTAATTCAAGGTACCTTTGTAACATACAGAATGGCTCTGCATAAGATAATGGAAGTCTCGTTCTTCACAGGGGCTGCAGAAAACCTTTCTACCACAGAAACTCTGAGAGTAATCCATCATGCATCAGTGTGCCACTGCTGGTCAAAGAGCTACGCGATGGGTCTCTGTGTCCATAATACTCTCAGGGCTCAAGGCCCCACATAACTCCCCACCTTATAGACACATAAGTAAAGGCCACCGAAAATGCAGTTCTCCAGACGGCTCACTGAAACCAGTGACTCTATACAACTATGAGTTTACAGCATCCCGCAGGGCAGTTCTGTCCACAGAGAGATTTGGTTTTAATGAATCCAGAACAAAGTTGCATTTTTATAGTCTTTTGTGGGAAATAAGAAAAGCCTTACAGAATAAGGACCTTTTTCACCTTTGTTAAATCCTGTTCACTTCTGTTCACTTTTGTTAACCAAAAAGCACTCTGGCTAGAGAGTGGGTTGTTAGTCACCTCATGCATGAGACGATGATTGGTTGGCGAGATGCACGGGCACTGTGTGATGAAGGAGGTGGTTGGGTGGAGGGACATGTGAGCAGCGACACCGCTGTGGCAGGCAGCCAGTGCATGCTTGTTTTGGTTAAGTTTAGAGCATAAAAAGGCTCAGTTTGTTACAATAAACGATCTTCTTCGGAAAAAGTAAGGAGGTCCGTGTGTCTTTGTTCCCCATTGCAATGGTCTTTGGCTCTACTAAGATGTGTTATGTAACAGCAGGAATAGATTTGTTTAGACAATAAATAACAGAGGGGATAGTGTACATTTTGCTGCTATCCTCTGTCAAATAAATGCTAGCCAAATACCTTATCAACTCTTACTGTTAAGACACACTGCCAGAGTGGTAGAGAAATTTTGAACCTTTACAAGACACTTGAACCATGTGTCTTGGTCAGTTTATATGCAGAACCTTTCCTTCAGCAGAACTTCTTTGCACTATTAGCCCACGTTGCTGAACTGAATCCAGTACAAAAGCAGTGAATATAGGAACTGTTCCCCTTTAATTAGAAAACTGATAAAAACACAAATCAAATAAAAGCATTTTATAGCAGCAGGAAGATTTTATATGTAGCTAGCAAATCATAAAAACACGCATATTTACAGGGTTTTAAAAAAATTTAGAAGAACTGCATATAAAAATATAGTTTAGTAAACTGCAAATATAACTCTAAATCACACAGGATCTTGAAAGGTGACATGAAAAAGATCAAGAGGAAGTAACAAAAAAAGAAAACCAAAGGAAGTCAGAAATAAGGCACAACCTCTCCTCCTTTTCTGCGTACTACAGTATCTTAGAAGTAACTTATAGTGTCTTAAAAGTCATGTAAGTAGAAAACTGTGCCAAGAACAAGTGTGGAAAACTGTGGAAAACTCTGCTATCTGAACATAAAAATCGGGTTTGTTTTCATGACGAATAAATCTGCATGCAATGCATAAGATAAATGTATGTTTTGTATATTCAAAAAACAATTTAAAAATGTTTTCAAATTGAAGGGACTACTTTTTATTTGTTTTGAAGTACTTGGCTAAATATGGTGTATATTAAAATACTGCAGACATATCTTTCATTATATAGGTGCCAATTGCAAAGGAGGCAAGCATTTTGTGTGCTTAAAAAAGTAAAGTATTTTAGAGTGCTTTTGTTACTAGCTTAAAAGGTTAGACTGTGTAAAATATGCTAGCTGGGGACTTAAAATTAAAGAATTTTTTGCTGTAACTAGGCCAAATTGCATGAGCTTTCAAAAAGAAAAAGTATTCTATTCCACGTGCTAATTTGGAAGTAGATTAATAACCCTTAAGCACAATATGGAAGAGGGATACAACATAAAAGGTTAAGCAACACTGTTAACGGCAAAAGGCTTAGCCTGCTTCACACAAATACAGGAGATAAATTACTATTTTTATATAAAGGTAGCTATTCAGAGCTTTCCTTGAAAAATTTAAATGACAATCATGACAGTAAAATTTTGAGCAAGCATGAGTGAAGTACCTTAAGCAAAGGGTAGCTCAAGCATGACTTATATTTTATGTAAAAAATGCAACTTGGCCTGTGTTTATCACATCTACTCCATTAAAAAGTTTACTCTGTCTCAGATTCCTTTCCGAGGAATACCAAGGGATACCAAGTCAGGCTGTGACACTGCATTAAAATGATGATTTAAAGAATGATATATTTGAAGAATGGAATAATGGCTAATTTTCTTTTACTTTCAACTGCTTTGTTTGCCCTTTTAAATTTTTTAAATCCTTTCTATTATTACTATGGTAGTTTTGAGTTCTAAGCTGGCCATATTGCCAGTTTCTTGACTACGATCAGGAAACTTCCCACTGGTTTCATATAGAAATCACAAGTAGTAGAGATGACTAAGACTCCAAAATTCTTCTTATCTGTGTCACTCTCCTTCTGGAGCAGGACCATGTCTTTGACCCACTCCTAACTAGACAACTTTCATCAATCATGAGGGAGTCTCACATTCAGGAGCTAAGCAATGACAGCTGTAAAGGACAGATGTAAGGGACAAAAAGTACATTGAAATTCTCTTTGGACTCCAACGTACAGAAATTAAGGCGGTTTAATTCGCCTTGTTGGGAGGTTTTAATGTGCACATTAACTTTAGGGCTTGAGCTAAGCCATCCTGACCTTTGTTGCATATGTCTGCGTAGACAGTCTCAGAGTTTCCATCACTGAAGAAGGAATGTCATTTAATCCATGTTATCATCACTGGTTGCTAAGCTGCAGCTACTGCACAGTATCAGTGACACATAGTACAGGGTAGGCTTTTACGTTTAAACCCTGAGTAACATTTCAGAGAGAGGTACTTTGTGGGGGAAAACTCCCAAGTCTTAAATATTTAAAACAATGGTTACATTTAAAACTAAAAAAAATCTAAAAACTTTTATTTCTAGACATATTACCAGCACAAACTGTACCAGAATTAATGACACTTTTGATTATGACAGCATAACTGTACCGTGGATGCTGTTGCTCTGGAATATTTCTTAAGAAATGAAGCCTTCACTGTAAATAAAAAAAAATTAGCTTAAATATTGGACTTGATGTACTAAAGTAATTAGTGGACTAGAAGTTAAATCAATACAGCATAACATAGATCAAAGATTACTTGTGCCCTGGTGTTCTCACAGCAGACTGTACAAACCTCTATTTTTGTGGGTTTGTTCTATACCTAGATATGTACCTTATACTTACCTTATCCCCAGAGTATGAGAATGTTTATGACAAAATTGAATGACCTCATACAACCTTCTATATGTAAAGAAAGAGAAGCCAGAAGAGAAAGGCAAAATTGTTAATTGCAGATGGAAAGACGGAGACAGATAAAACAAAAAAAAAGAAAAATAATAATTAAAACCCCGCTATTTTCTGTGAAAAGTAAAGGCACAGACAAGAAAGAACAACTGCGAAGTCATCACTAGAAAAGTGCTATTTATCCAGCTCAAGTATTTTGTAGTACATTCCTTGCTGTTTTCTCATGCCGAACATCTTAACCAAGGAAAGTGTCCCTTTTCTCTTTCTGTACTACAGCTAGAAAGAATTGTTGTCATTGCTGAAAAGCTGCTATTCTCAGAGGTGCCCAGCTGAAAGTCCTATATAAACTGATTTTCTATCTCACTTTAATATGGCATGACCTCAACCACTTTCAGTTTCAGCACCTGAAGTTGCCTAGCCCTACAATGTTTCGCCCCTTGAATGCTTACACTCCTTGGCAACTGGCATTTGTGAGTACCTGAAACTATGTAGAATTTGCTCTATTAGAAGATACCAAATGAGTAACACTGGCAGATTCACTAGGGCACCGAAAGCAGAGAGGGGGGAATGAGAGTACAAGAAGAGAGTACAATCTGCTTTTTTAGATTCTTAAGCAGCAGTGAAACCAGCAACAGGGCTAACACTGTAGAAATCAAAATTAACACAAGTCCTCCTAGGGGTAATTCTTGCAAAAGACAAAGACTTCCTTTTGTGATCAAAGGTCTGGAATATTTCGCTTCGGAAAATCAGCTCATTTACAGATGTAACTGCAGGAGGGAGCCACCATTATTCTAATTAACTGTATCACCTTTAGTGGGGATCCATCCTTGTGACGCACATTTCAGTCTCGTTTTATAAGAAAAGAGGCATTGTTGAGTGGCTTCAGCGTAAAACATCCTAAATGGATAGAACTAGGATCCAAAAGAGCAACTATTTCAGGAAAGCCTGAGATATTGCCTGTGATGAGATCCCTTCTAACGGGTTCACTTAAGGTACTAAATGCTCCATCCAAATACTGGCAGATTAGTCACAGGAGAAAAGCAATCTTTTTTAATGGTCCTTTGGGAAGACGGGGCTTGCAGGGAATTTGGTACTTTCTGGTATATTGCCGACATTCCAAGAAAGACTTATTAAGTACTGAAATGACCTATGGAAGATGAAGTCATTGTGAATTATAGTCCAGTGCATGGCAGTCTCAGAACCCATCAAAGCCCTTTAAATCCCAACACACAAGTTGTGAGTGGGCAGTGTATGCCGGTTTTTACCAAATCACAGCAAAACGCAGATCACAAAAAGAGGCCGTTAGGGCAGTTACAAGCAGTATGAAAGAGGAAAGCATCAACCTAAGAGCATCAACCCTGTTAAGTGGTATAAGAAATGTCAGTATTCTTATTGACATTAGCAGACATTTTCAATAAGTCTATGAAAATTATGAACTAGGCAAAAGAAAAGGGGAGTGATGACTAGTCTGGGGTAGTGTTTTCTAACAGGGATTTTCAAAATGTAGAGATTGTATCATCCTTTAATCCAAAGGAAGGTATTAAAATGACAGTAAGGAAACAGCATCAAATGCTAGAAAGACTCTGGGCAGCATACTTATTGATAGAAAAGCCACTGATACACTGAGAAAACTGATGCCAATGCAGCAACATTGTACTAAACCCCAGAAGTGTCCACTACTTCACTGTCTGGCATTCCATTAATGTGCACATAGCAGCTCTGCAATGTTACTACTGATCATCTTCTTGGCAAACTACTAGTTTCTTCAGTGCCAAGATTTTAGGTACACGACCTTAGAGATACAAGTATATGCCTTTCAAGTGAAATATATTCTGGAGAGAAATTCCTGTCTGAGATGTTCAGTCATTCCGTTTTCTAGACAGCCCAAATAAAAAGAAAAGCAAGCTACAGGATTGTGTACTTGCTATTACAAAACACCTGCTGGCATCTAAACTAGCAGAAAATAAACTAGCAGAAAATCAGCATAAATGAGACTGGAGGCAAACAGTGCTTTGAAGAGAATAATGTGATAAATAAAAACAACACATATCCAGGCTATCGAGGTACTTCAAATGTAAGAAAAGGATTGAGAGCAGAGGCTGAACTAATGGGGAAAGATTAAAAGAATCCCAAGAAAAACATGACCAAAAATTCCAAAGTATATGGGCAACTGACCTGTTTAAATCGACAGGAAATCAGTGACTGGTGATTTAGATAGACAATTAAAGTAATTTACAGGTGCACCTTCTGCTCCTTTTTCACATGTCAGCATCACAGCATGAATTGTGACCAGGGAGTCAAGATTATTTGGATTATGTTTTTAGCTTTAGGAGAGAAGTACAGCAGCTGAAGTACCTATTACTGATGTGATACCCAGGGGCACAGATCTGACACATTTCATTCAAGTCCAATTACAAATAGTAATACTAAGAGGACAGGATTGATCTTTTTCATTATTCTTCTTGTTTTACAGCCTGCT
>VZTD01001168.1:6366-23925 GCA_013397725.1 Rhagologus leucostigma | reverse complement strand
GGCCGCTGCCCAATGGGCGAGCGGCGCGGGCGGAAGTGGCGTTCGGAGCCGGAAGCGGCATTGCAGCCCCCGTGAGGCCGCGGCGCTCCCGGTGCCCCTGGAACCCCCGAACCCTCCCGGCACCTCCGGAGTCCGCGGGATCCTCCGGAACCACCCGGCCCCGCCGTCGCCATGTTCCTCACACGCTCCGAGTATGACCGGTGAGTGCCCGCCCGCACTCGCGGCTGAGTCACGGGCCTGCGCCCGGCGCGGCCCGACCGGTCCGGGGCGCCCCGACCGGCGCCTCCCGCACTGGGATCGCAGCGGGAGCTGCCAGGAGCTCGCAGCGTTGCTGCGCCCTGCCACGGGACCGGGGGCTGCCAGGATGGGACGGACCCGAGGGCGGCGGGAGCTCATGAGCCCTTGGTTGGTGTGTGGGGATGGGGTGGGCTGGGGTATCCAGGGAAAGGAGCGTGTCCAGAGAGGAGCAACAGAGCTGCGGAGGGTGGGTCTGGATCACCAGGAGCGGCTGAGGGAGCTGGGAGGGCTCAGCCTGGAGAAAAGGAGGCTCAGGGGGGACCTTGTGGCTCTGCACAACTCCCTGACAGGAGGGGGCAGCCGGGGGGGTCGGGCTCTGCTCCCAGGGAACAGCGACAGGAGGAGAGGGAACGGCTTCAAGTTGGGCCATGGATGTTTAGTTTGGATATTGGGATTTTTTTTTCGTGGAAAGGGCTATCCAGGCCTGACACAGGCTGCCCAGGGCAGAGGTGGAGTCCTCGTCCCTGGAAGGGTTCAAAAACCACGTGGATGTGGCACTTTGGGACATGGGTTAGTGGTGGCCTTGGCAGTGCTGGGGGAACGGTTGGACGCAACGATCTCAGAGGACTTCTCCAACCTCAGGGATTCCGTGATTCCATGGTAAAACAAAACCCTTCTGGCTCCTGGTGCACCCCTTGGATTCCGAAGGCTTCCAGCACCCACAGTGTGCGGTGACACCCCGCCTGCGTCTCACCCGTCCCTTGACCTGCCGGCTTTTCCTTGTGTTCCTTTCCATGAACATCCTGAATCCAGACCCCGTGGGTGTTCAGTGCTGAGGGGGACACGTCCCTGCTGCCCCACCTGTGTTACCTGTGCCCAGGAGGCTTCGCCCTCGAGCAAGGACTTGCATTCCATTGGTTTCCTGCCCTTCTCACTCCGTCTGTGTTGTCCTTGCAGGGGTGTGAACACGTTCTCTCCAGAGGGGAGGCTCTTCCAGGTGGAATATGCCATCGAGGCCATAAAGGTACTTTTAAAAAGTTTCCAGACTGACATTTGAGGCACCTTCAAACCCCAGGTATGGGTTGGTCAGGACTAATCCAGGCTGTGTCTGTTTTCCTCCAGCCAAACATCCCACAGCTCTGCTCTTTTATGGGTCACTAAGAACCAAAACCCATCGATTTTCCCTGAAATTCAGCGGAATGTTCTCTGCCCTGTCCTACGAAATGATTTATCCCCAAACCAAACGCAATCTGAAGCTGTTTATCCCCAAACCGAACCTAAAAGGCTTCTTGGGTGGATTTAAAATGTGAAGGTTGTTACGAGTAAACCCACCTTTTCGGGGCCAAATGGGGTTTAAATATCCTTAATTGATAAATGGGGATTAAAAGATCCTTAATTGGTAAATGTCCTTAATTGATAAATATTCCCGTTTATTATATTTGTAGAATGTGGGTGTTGATTGGTAGTAAGTTTAAATTTGGAAGAAGCAAGTCAAATTATGAAGGGAAAAAGCTCTGAGGTGTTTGGATTGGGCAGAAGGGTCCTGGCTTCATCTTCCCTGTGTTGCTTTAGCTCCTTGGAGCACTGAAAAGAGGAATAAAGTAATAACATAACAGAAAAAGTAATAAAATTACCAAGGACTTTGGAATTAAAGCTCCCAGGAGGACGTTGGTGACCATGCTGACTTCATAAATTAAAACAGCTCTCCTGCCATACCTGTGGCTGTAGGTGCAGCTTTCCAGGGAATCTTGGGGTTAAAATTAAACCCTGTGTCTTGAAGTGGATGTTGGGAGTTAGCACTGCACACTGAGACAGTTACGCCAGGAAATTCCGTGGTGTGGAAAAGCTGCGAGTGCTGGGAACAAGGTGGGGTCAAGGCAGGGGCAGGTGGGATCCAAGTGGGGTGAAGGTAATTGTTGGTGGGATCAAGGCTGGATCGAGTTTGGGAGGTGGTGGGATTAAGGTGGGGTTAAGGTAGGACCAATGAGGGATTAAATAGGATCAAGGTAAGGGTTGGTGGGATCAGGGTTAAGGGCTGGTAAGATCCAGATAAGCATTGGTAGGATCATGGTAGGATCAAGGCAGGAGCTGGTGGGATCAAAGTAGGATCAAAGTAGGATCAAAGTAGGATCAAAGTAGGGGCTGTTGGGATAAAGGCAGGGATTTGTGGGATCAGAGTAGAATCAAGATGAGAGCTGGTGCAATTGAGGTGGGATCTGGGCAGGGGCTGGTGGGATCAAGGTGGGATCCCAGTGGGATCTGGGCAGGGGCTGGTGGGATCAAGGCAGGATCACGGCAGGATCCAGAAAAGGGCTGCCAGGAGCCCCTGAGATCTGTCCCTGTGCTTGTGGCCATGGTGACACTGAGATGTCCTGCAGTCCCAGGGTGGAACTGGCTGCCTGGGACTCTGGGGAGAACAGGAGCTCATGAAAAGCCAAGTGCCCAAGCCCGAGGTGCAGCTGCAGTGGGATTTGTACTGATGTGGGAAATCCTCTTGCCCTTTAAACTCTTTTTTCCCTCTGGCAGAGGAGAATTCCCAGGGCCTTTTACACTCACCAGGCTCCACAAACTGCTGTTGCTTGAAAGATGAAGGATGTGCAGCAGCCCCACTGGGTTCTCATGGGAATCACATGGATTTCACCTTCCCCATTTCCTCCTTCAGGGAATAAGCTTTAAAATCCACCATGCAAAGCCAGAGTGTGTTTGTGTGTGGGTGATGCAGTTGAATCCAAACCAACACACCTGCAGGTAAGTCAGAATTAGCACTGAGCTGGATATTTGTGTGAGCTGGAGCCTGTGTTGGTGTTTTCCAGCTTGGCTCCACAGCCATCGGGATCCAGACCTCGGAGGGAGTTTGCCTGGCCGTGGAGAAGAGGATCACATCTCCCCTCATGGAGCCCAGCAGCATCGAGAAGATTGTGGAGATCGACTCCCACATTGGTAAGGAGATGGGATTTGGCCTTGGGGATCCCTCTGGATCAGCTCTGGGAGCACCCCTAAAACTGTGAATTATTTATAGTAAGAGTCTGTCCCCTGGGAATTTGGGAAATTGTGTTTTGGGGTGAGCCCTCCCTGCAGGCAGTTCCGCCTGGAGCAGGAACACTCATCCCTCTCAGTGCACACCAGCTCCTGGTTTTCCAGGCTCCAAGCCAGCAGAACGTAGCTCCAGGAACCAGAAAGAGGCAGCTGAAGCACTGCCCCCTGCCTCAGTGGCCTCCCTCAGGAAAGCTCATCCCAAATTTAGCTCTGGGAGGGCAGGGAATTATGGTGGGCTTGACTTGGGGCCAGTTTCTCCAGGATCACTGATGCCAACCAGGAGCCACCCACTCCCTGAGGGGCCCAGAATGGGCTCATGACCAAATATGTTGCCCTGAAAGGCAGGAAACCTCCAAAATTCCCGTATTGCTGCTCCATGGGCATGGGAAGAGCTCCAAGAGTCTGATTTCCTCTTCCTGGGGGCTTGTGGTGCAGCCCCCTCTTCCCAGAGTGGAGTCTGTGCTGGGGGCTCCTGCTGCATCTGCTGGCTGTGGGGCAGCCAGGGCCCTTCCCAGCAGGTTGTTCTGGAGCAAATCTGTTTCAATCCCATGGAATCCTTGAGGCTGGAAAAGGGCTCCTAAGATCACTGAGTCCAACCATACCAAGGCTGCCGCTAATCCATGTCCCAAAGTGCCACTTCCACACTTTCTGAACCCTTCCAGGGATGGGGACTCCACCAGTGTTCACAGGGGCAGCCTGTGCCAGGGCCTGACCATGCTTTCCATGGAGAAATTTACCTGGTGTCTGACCTGAGTCTCCCCTGGCACAGCCCGAGGCCGTTCCCTCTCCTCCTGTCCCTGTTCCCTGGGAGCAGAGCCCGACCCCCCCGGCTGCCCCCTCCTGTCAGGGAGTTGTGCAGAGCCACAAGGGCCCCCCTGAGCCTCCTTTTCTCCAGGCTGAGCCCCTTTCCCAGCTCCCTCAGCTGCTCCTGGTGCTCCAGCCCCTTCCCCAGCTCTGTTGCCCTCTCTGGACATGCTCCAGCCTCTCAATGTCCTTCTTCTTGTGAGAAACCCAAAACTATTCCCAGGGTTCCAGGTGTGGCCTTGCCTGTGCCCAGCACAGCAGGACAAATCCCTTTCCCACGTTCCTACTCAGGGACCAGGTTCTCCTGCAGCCCTTTGTGTTTTATGTGGGCTTTGGGCAATCTGGGGGAAACCACATCCCAAATTATGGGTGGAATGACCCCTGTTTCCCCTTTCCCATTCCAGGGTGTGCCATGAGTGGCCTAATAGCTGATGCAAAGACTTTAATTGACAAGGCCAGAGTGGAGACTCAGGTAAGATCTGACATCTCTGTTCTTAAATTAGCAGCACAAATCCCGGGAACTCCTTGAAAGTCCTGGGAAAGGGAAGATCATTCCATCAAAGAAGCTGGAGAGAAGCTGGAGGCTTTGCTGGGAGTGTAGGGGCTGTCTGACTGTTTTGGCAAAATACTGGATATATTGGTTTTATTTTTATCCCCTTAAACTTCCTGGATGCCTCAGGTGCTTGGAGGTCCCAGGTACAAATCTGTGCTGCAGCAAAGGATTTTCCTGGGGTTTTCTCCTGCATATCAGCACTTTTCCACCCTCTGGAGAGCTGGATAACACATTACTTCCAAAAACAGATACTGGGATGAAGCTCTTCAGCCTTGCATTTCCCTACTGGCATCCCAAGGCCTTGGTATCCCAAAATTTTCTGTGGATTTTTGTACATCCCCACTCTGCCTGATGCTTCCATGGGAGAACTGGCTGTGCCCTGAGTTCCGTAGGGAAGTTATCCTTGTGTCCACACAGGGCATCACTCCACCTCAGCCACGCAGGGGCGTCGTATTTTGGGAACATGGGGATAATGGGAACCTTTATTTGGGTTTTCCTGCAGAATCACTGGTTCACCTACAACGAGACAATGACGGTGGAGAGCGTGACACAGGCTGTGTCTAACTTGGCCCTGCAGTTCGGGGAGGAAGATGCCGATCCAGGAGCCATGGTGGGATCCAGGGGGGATCTGGGGGTGCTGGGGAACCCCCCTTCCTTGTCCTTCTCCGACCCATTCCCTCCTTTCTCCCGCAGTCCCGCCCGTTCGGCGTCGCTCTGCTCTTCGGAGGAGTGGATGAGAAGGGACCCCAGCTGTGAGTTCCACTCTCTTAATCCAGGGAAAAGACCAAACCTCTGCCGCAAAATTCCCAGGCTGTTTTAACGACTCGATTCTGGGATCTTCCTTAAGCCAAACCCTCGGGGTTTACCCCTGATACGTTTGTTAATCCTGTTAAACCCTTTCCAGAGCCCCACCTGCTTGTTTGCCATGGAAAAAACATCATATCTTCCCCAAACCCTTGCTTTTCTTTATTAAAAATGTGGTTTCCTGGGGAGGAGGGAAGCGTTAAAGCTCTCCTCGTCCTGAGCATGTTCTTACCTTTCCCTAAAGGACCAGCAGAGCCACCAGTAACATAATCCATGTGACATTCCTTGGGGAGGTGTTGGAGCAGCTGTAACCTGAACTCAGGGCTTCAAATGGCCCCACTGGAAGTGGGAAAGGCTTGGCAGAGCCAGCCCAGTCAGGTCTGCCTTCCAGCAGGGAAAACTTGCTGGATTTATTAAGAAAAATTAGGATGAGCTGGGAAATCCAAAGGAAAATGGTTCTCTGAGGAAAGAGGGCAGTGTCAGAGTGTGTAAGCTGCCATCCCAGGAGCTCTTGGGGATGAATCCCAGCTCCAGCTGTGCAGGGAGCTCTGGGGGCTGGTGAGGGAGTCCTTGGGGTGCCCCGGGGTGGGATGGGGTGCAGGTAGTCACCCCCTGTCCCCGCAGGTTCCACATGGATCCCTCGGGAACGTTCGTGCAGTGCGATGCCAGAGCCATCGGCTCCGCCTCAGAGGGAGCCCAGAGCTCCCTGCAGGAGGTTTACCACAAGGTAAGGGCTGGACTTGGGACTGGGGGTCACACCTCATGGGTCTGGGGTACTGCACCACCTACCAGGATCCCCTAATTCCCTTGCCAGTGAGGATTTAGGACTGGGCTGGAGAGGAGGTGCTTGAGCTGCCCAGGGCAGGATCACTCTTTAGCAGTGGATCCTGTGAGTAGGTGCTGAGGATCTCTACAACGAGTAGAGCTACTCCCAGCAGCTGCTTTCTGCCTGTGAGATAATTAAGGCCATGTCAGGAAGTTCTCTATAAATAAAAACTGAGCTCCGAGTGCTGCTGTCAGCATCAGGCTCCGTGTGGATGCAGCTGGAAGCATCTTGAGCTCACACCAGCACCTTCACCTCACCAGGGAAGGGAGCAGATTTTGTGCTGGAAGTTCTGGTCACGTTTGATATTAAGTAGGAATTTTTTCCCTCATGAGGAGGGAGTTGCCTGTTCGGGGTGGTAAGAAACCAAACCCTAATGAAAAGCACAATTAGTGGTGGTGGCTGGGAAGGCTCATTTGTTCACTGGAATTCTCCAAATTACCCAAATTCTGGACTCCCTGGATTGTCAACCTTTTTTCAAGTGCAAAGTTAGTGAACACAGCTGTGCTGCACATCCCTCTGGCTCTAGGGATGCATGGGATTAATCAGATTAAATGCAGCTTGGAGGCTTCTGCCGGGAGAGAATCTGGCTTTTTGGGAGGAAATTGGTGAAGAGAAACAGCCGCTGCTGTCCCAATCCCATCAGATTTATGTGCCCAAATTACCCATTTTTAAATCTCAGACAGGCAGGATTTCACTGTCGCTGTGGATGTCCCTGCCCTGCCTGCTCCAGTCTCCCAGGGATGCTGCAGATCCCTTGATAAGCTGCTCCGTTCGCTGCCCGGCTCAAGGGATTTGGGAGAGGGGAGGGAGAGGGGCCACGTCCCGAGCCTCCACCATGTAATCCACGAGCCATTTGTTTTCCAGTCCATGACGCTAAAGGAAGCCATCAAATCTTCCCTGGTCATCCTGAAACAGGTCATGGAGGAGAAACTAAATGCCACCAACATTGAGGTAAGTGCTCCTGGAGTCAGGATTGCCCCTGGAGCAAGGAATGGAGCAGCTCAGGGCTCCCTGAGCCAACTGCTGCAGATGTTCCTGCCCTTTTCATCATCTCCTGTGGGGCATTTTGGAAAAGTTGAAGCTTTTCTCTTCCAGAGGTCCAGACCCTGGTCTGTTTTCATGGCTAATCCATGATGAGCAGAAGGGATTCTCTGACCTTCTCCAGTCAGCAGAGCCCAACACAGCACCCAGATGGCTTGTTCTTCCCCTGGATCTAGCCATTCTTTTTTGCCTTGCTGCTTGTAATATTAGAAGGAATGAAAATTACCCAGCTCCTGGGCTGCTATATCAGTCCTGAGGCAGTGCCAAAAATCCCTTGGACAGTGGGAGCAACAGGGATCCTCCAGGAATGGCTGTGCCCCTGGAACCCCGGGAGCAGGCAGTACCCACAGACCTGGAGATGCTGGGCCCCCCAAACCCGCTCCATAGGCTCCTTTTTGGGTGGGAAAGGTACAAACCCTCTGGACTGGGTGGGGTAACTGGGAGATGAGAAGTCAGGCTGGTGTATAGAGTTTGCTTCTATTTCGGGTGGGTTATGAGACACCAGACCTTTCCAAAGTGTGGCATTCCAGCTCCTGAGCTGCTCTCTCCTCCCATTCCTCCCCTCTGAGTGCTGGGAAGCCTTTTCCCAAGCAGCCTTGAGGTATTCACCCCATTTTTGTATTAAATGTTGCTGCTGTGGGGACCATTCCTGGGTGGGATTAACCAACTTCCTTTGGAGGGGAAGGCCAACAGCGCATGAAAACTTGGACACTCTGTCCCAAAATCATGCCATGAGGCTGCAATCTCGTTCCCAGGTGCTCTTCCAGCCCTTAGCCATACATTTTTTTCCTGGTACAGTGCAGGCAGAGGAATGTGTACAGTATCCTGATGTCATGTCCCTGTTTAACAGGGCTTAACTGTGCTTGGCACGGCCCCGGAGCGGGGCAGAATCGTGCTGGGGGGAAGGACGGCAGGAATGTGCTGAGGATTAAATGGTTTCTATTGACTCAAGTCACCCCATGGCTGAAAATCTGCCACCTGAAGAGCTCTTTGCTTCCTAGAAGTATGTGCCTCTCCCGTTTCCTGGCTCTGGCCACTCTGCTGTGGCATTTTCCATCTAGGAACAAAGAGAAGAGGGAAAGTGTGGTTGTGGAAGAGTTAAATCCATGGATGGCGAAGGTCAGGAGCCTGAAAGGACTTCATGCTTTTGGATTAATGACTTCCCTGTGAAGCCTGTCAAGGAATGGTAGAGGGAGGCTTTTGTAGGGAGAAGGTGAGGGACAGGTTTGAGGAGGTGTGGAAAATCAAAGGAATTGGTGTCTCTGAGTGCTGCTTTTGGGTGTTCATGAAGGTTTTTTCAGTATTAGAGCTGGTTTTGGTGCATAAATCTGGTTCTTGGTGAGTCTGGTTGGGTCCAGGATCAGTCCAGTCCCTGCACATGTTGGGTTGGTGCCCAGGGAAGCTGTGGCTGCCCCATCCCTGGCAGTGTCCAAGGCCAGGCTGGATGGGGCTTGGAGCAGCCTGGGACAGTGGGAGGTGTCCCTGACCACGGCAGGGGTGGGACTGGATGAGCTTTAAGGTCTCTTCCAACCCAAACCACTCCATGATTACAGTGGCATCTCCAAGTGTCTCCGCCTTGTCTGAGAGTTCTCAGTAAAGCCCGGGCTGGCAGGAGCTCTCAGGCTGAGCGTTGGGTCGTTTGTACTTGGAAACACCTCATGGAACCTTCCCGCCCCTGGATCTGGTCCTTCCCCTTGTGCTGGTGAAGGGGGGGTTTGCGAGCAGTCACCTCAGAAGAGCTCTGGGATCTGCTGGGATGCTCCAGAGCTTTCCTTCAGCTTTTTGGTTGCATCCATACACTTTGATCCCTGAAGAGTCAAACCATGTGCCCAGTGCCTGTGAGTTCAGGAGCATCCTGGCCCGCTCCTGGGGCACCCCAGCCCGTTCCTGCCCCATCCCAGCCCGCTCCTGGGGCATCCCAGCCCATTCCTGCCCATCCCAGCCTGTTCCTGGGGCACCCCGGCCCGCTCTTGCCCCATCCCAGCCTGCTCTTGCCCCACCCCAGCCCGCTCCTGGGGCACCCCAGTCTGCTCCTGCCCCATCCCAGCCTGCTCCTGCCCCATCCCAGCTTGTTACAGGATACCCCAGCTCATTCCGGGGCATCCCAGCTCCCTCTGGAGCCTTGGCATTTCCACTGACACAGCTGTCCCTGTTTTGGGCTCTCATCCCTGAGCCAGGTGTGAATATGTCTGCTCACGTTTCTCTTCCAGGCTTTTCATTCCAGTATCCCTCATCCTTGGTGCTGCCTCTGGAATGTTTTGGCTGTTTGCCCTGACACCGTGTTGTCCCTGTCCCTGTTTTCCTTAGAGATCTCTGCCTCAGTTTCCCTGAGCCAACCTTGAGATCCCTCAGCTCCCAGACAGGCCAGGATTTGTCCCCTTGGTCAGTTCCTGGGGGAGAAGAAGCCTTTGGAGAGGCAGAAATTCTCTCCTGGAAGGTTTTGATGGCTTTTCCCCATCAAGTGGGAGCAGCGCCTGCCTGTTCCCACTAAAATTCCCTGCTGCTGCTCCTCTGAGGAGACTGAGTCAATTCAAAGCTATTTGTGCAGCAGGCAGCTATTTTAGGGAATCACGGAGTGTGTTCCGGGCTGGAATGATCCTGCTGGTCTGGCAGATCAGAAGAAGGAACAGCTGCTCCCTGCTTTCCTCAGCCACACTTAACCCCTTGTTCCTTCTCTTCCAGCTTGCTACGGTGGAGCCTGGGATGAAATTCCACATGTACACAAAAGAGGAGCTTGAGGAGGTCATCAAGGATATTTGAAAAAGAGGGAGAGACCCCCAAAAGCTCAAACCCCTCCCCGACCAAAGGAGCTGGTCCAGTTCACCCAGCTCCTGGGACTTCCCTTCCCACAGCACCTGGATCTGCTGCTCCTGCCAGCTCCAGAGGTTTTTTACCATTTCTGGACGGAACTGAGGTTTGCCTGAGGAGGGAATGAAATAAATAATTTTGTTACTCTCTCTGGGCTCCTCGGCAGGGCGGGGGGAAGGTGGGAAGGCAAGGATTTAGAGCTGAAACTGGGGGTGGATCGGGACAGTGGCTGTACCAAGGGCACTGCCAGGTCTGCTGCAGCAGCGAGTCTCCCTCTTGTGGTGCTGTCCCTGGGGAACTCCAGGTGTCATTCCACACTTCTTCTGAAAAAAATTAGAGTTTTTAATCTGTTCAGTGCATTCCTCCCTCCTTCTCCAGTGCTTTTTATCTGTAAAAGTGTCCCTGGAGCTCCATCTCCTTCCATGCGAAGAAATCTGTGATCAGCCTTGGGGTTTGTGTTTCCTTCTAGTAGGGCTTGAAAAAAAAATCCATAAAAACTGATAGATCAGAGCCCACCAAGCAGAAACAGGGATAATGGGCTGGGACAGCCCCTCGCCTCCAAAATCCTGCAGCTACCACTGATTTTTGACAGTTAACCCTATTTTTCACCGGAAAATTCCTGCTTATCCCACTTAGTTTTTTGTTCTCCAGCAAAAATCTCTCTCTGTGTCCTCAAAACAGTGTCTGAGAATGGAAGATAGGTCTGATAAGGGAATAACTTAAAAGAGTATTTTCCTATAAAATCATGGTTGTGGGGAAAGCCAGCTCTGCCTCAATCCTGGCAGCTGGCTCCGAGCTGCCCTCGGAAGGGCAGAGGCCTGGAAATCAAATTCCAGGATAAATTACAATTTTAAATTACAATTTCAGGATAAATTATGATTTCACCCTGAACCAAACAGCACTGGCTGCTGTGGAAGAGCTGGATATAGCTGGGATGGGGGTTATCCTGGGAAATAGGGACATTTTCCCCACCATAATGCTGGAAATGAGAAATTCTCCTCATGTTTCATCCGTTGGCAAAGCCAAATCTCCCCCCACCTCCAGCCTCTGCCTTTTCCAGAAGGAAAAACGCCAATCCTGTTAGTTCTCCCCTCTCTTGCCGTTGCCAGATGGATTCAGGATGGGTAGCAAGGTCTGGAAAATCAGTCCTTGGATAACCTCAGTTTCAGCATAGCCCAGCGCCCTCTTGGAATTCCTGTGAGCGTCTCCTCTTCCAGAGCAGTTTAAAGGGAACAAATTGGCTCATCAGGCACTGCCTGAGACCCTGCTAGGAGCTGGATCCAACGCCTGCCCCTGCAGGTAGCATCACATTATTGGTTGATGGACTTTTCTCCTTTGGGAAGACATTCCTGGAGCCTGGACGCGGGGAGCCAGCCTGGCTCTGGCTCGGTTTTGGAGTGCTGTGCCACTCACTGCTCATCCCACAACCGATTTGGGGTGGCTCTGGAAGGGGACCTGGCCCATCCTGAATGGCAGGCCAGGAACGAGCGCCAGGACACCGCCCCAAGCCAAACTGGGGTTTGGGCCTCCCACCGAGACCCTTTATCCCCGTTCACCACGCCAGAGCTCAGCCCTGCTCCTTCCCCAGGCTGTCCCGGCGGTTGCTCCAGGCCGGAACGCTCCGCGGGGCTTTGCTGGGGTCCCGGGGAACACGAACCCTGGTTTTTCCCAGGACGGCCCTTGCGCAGGAACGGCCCCTTGTGCGCTGTCCTGTCACGGGGCCAGTGCCGGGAGGACGCGGCGCTGTCCCCTCCGCGACCCCCGGGACCCCCGGCCCCGCCCGCACGTTGGGAATGGGGCGGGCGGGCTCCGCTCGCCCCCGCCTCCATCCGGCTTCGGCCAATCAAAAAATCGCTGTGGCGCTCCCCGCCAATCAGAGGCTGTCGCTGGGTAGATTAGAGACCGGTGCCGGGAGGGGGCGGGCTCACACTCGTAGTGCAAGAGCTGCCGGCCAGTCACAGGAGGAGGTGATCGGTGATTGACAAAGGAGTGAACCAATCAGAGCTGGCGAGGCGGTGTCTGTGAGGAGGAGGCGTGACCGCCTTCTGAGCGACAGCTCCTACAGCCAATCGCCAGCGCCCGGCCGGGACAGCGGGACAGGCCGATAAACAGACCGATAGACGGACGGACGGACGGACGGAAAGCGCGATAGACAGACCGACAGCTAGGTTCCCGCCCCCTGCCCTCCCAGCGCCCGGCGCCAGCAGGTGGAGACGGACAGGCGGACGGACAGAAACACATCCCTACTTGCATCCCCCAGGTTGGACACACAGACAGACAGACAGACAGACATCCCCTCTGCATCCCCTGGGATGGACACACAGACAGACAGACATCCCCTCTGCACCTCCCAGGACGGACGGACAGACGGGCTTCTCTGGGCTTCTCTGGGCTTCTCTGGGCTTCTCTGGCCACTCTCCTAAAGCGTAAATTAATGAAGGCAAATCACAGGCAGCATTGTCTCCCAAGCAGGGAGTGTCCAGGAATGCCCAAGCACTTCTAATTCATTGGAATCACAGAATATCCTGAATTGGATGGGATCCACGAGGATCACCGAGCTCAGCTGCTCCAGTCTGGGGGGACTCATGTCAGTGACTCCCCCCCCAGTTGGGGTTCGGGGGCTTTTTGAGCTGCCCAGCCACAGTTTGGGGGTGTTGTCACAGGAAGAGTGGAAGCTTCAGACAAGCCCTGCCTTAGCCTCAACTTTTGGCAACAGTTAAGTTGATCCACGAGTTCTAATGGTGGCAAATCAGATTTATAAAAATGAATAACTTATTAAATGGACAAAGATAAAAGATGAAAGATCTTAATCAGAATTGCTACACAGTATAAAACTAAAGAACTACAAGTAGATTACAGCGTAACAAACAGTGCGCTATGGCAAGGTACCTGTATTAAAGCTGGCAAAAGGAATAGGATTGATTAGGAGTTGGATGTAATTTGCCACCAAAACAACGATAATGTGCACGGGTTCCTTCACTTCATCCCCGCAGAGTAACCGTGAAGCAGCGTCCCCGCTCACGGGAGAAACTCCACACATTTCCAGGAAAACGTGTAGAAGCTTTCTGCTTTGTGGAAGTTTGGTGCGGCTTTTATAGTTGTAAAGTGAGCGTCAGACATAAATCCAGCTTACTTTGCCAGATCTCACTTTAGCAGTGAGATGTTCACTGGCAGCTGGGAGAAGCCAGCCCAGCGTTACCCCATGGCTCCAGAATAACTCCCTGCAGGACAGCTTGTCCTGCTTGGGTTACCTGGTGAGCAAACAACACATCAGCTCTTGTGGGGGTGAGATGCCCTGCTACAACAATCGGGTGGCAGTGTCGTTTCTCTTGCAGCAGAGTCACACCACGGTGCTCTGCAGTTTCCTGCTCAGCCATAGGGGAAGGTCACGCACTTCCAATTTTGCAGACACCGAAGTGCCCACGTACTCCGTACACGAAGCTGTGCCAGCACAGAAGCAGGTGCTCAGTGTGTCTTTGTCACAGCAGCAGCATTTCGACAACACATGAGGGACACGGGGCTGTGCACCTTCCTTCTCAGCCACGTGCTCTCACATTTCCCACTCCGCCGAGCCGAACTGTAGAACTCAAGCACCCAGGAGCTGCTGCCACAAGAACTAAGAACAAAATCCCAGGGCTGGCCTGCACATTTCCCTTGCAGCTTGTAGACCACACCAAACACGCTGCTGCTCTGTAGTTTTCTCAGCAATCACGTCGCATTCAATCTCGCACGAGCTGAAGGTAAACCAAAGAGTTTCCAGTTACAGCTCCCAGAAGAAAATGTGCCAGCATAGAAAGCCTTCTCTGACTTTCCCCGTTACAATTGCTAACTTGCACTCAGACCGCATTCCAGCGGCATTCACTGCCTTTGTGTGTGCCTGGAAACTGCACACGCCCGATGGTCCTGGCACATTTTTGTGTGTGAAGGTACATCAGGATCTCTGGTCCCTGCAAGGCTGTGAGGTGTGCGATGATGCTCACAGCTGAGGAGAGGGCAAAGCACCGTAATGGGAAAGTAATGTACGGGGTGTAAAGGAAAGAAGCCTGCTACTTGATTGTGGTGCAAATACAACTTTCCACATGGAAGGGGCGAGGTCCGAGCGAGCTTCTTGTCCTGGCACAGTTCTCTGTGCAAGACGTAGCTGGGAACTTTTTTAGACTACAAGAGCGATGGAGTGTGATGGTACCTAGAGCTGAGGAGAGAAGTGCATGGCACTGGTGGGTTTTGACCGGGGCAGTGTGCTGGAGCGCTTCAGTGGTGGCACAGTGTTCTGTGTGAGAAATACACGAACATTCTGGATCTGAAAGAGTGAAAGGACGTGATGCTACATAAGGTTGAGAATGAGCCTGCAGAGCACCGCGGCTGAGTGTTCGGGGTGCAGGCTGCAAGAGCAGCGTGACTGCCACCCGACTGCCTTTCAAATCCGAGTTATCAGTAGCAGCAGGGGAAATCAGCAAAAGTTACCTGTGCCAGCACATTTCCGAGCCCTGCACAGAAACAATTCTGTTCAGCTTTAGACTCTGAGATTCAGAGAACATTATGGTCCATGTAGCTGACAAGGAAAGTACAGAGTGCACTGGGGAGTTTGATGTGGCTTATGTGCAGCAAGGGGAAGGTGCAGAGCAAGCACTGGCTTTTTCTTCTAGAGCCTTTTTTACGGGAGCAGCTGCTGGATGTTTGAAAGAGACCCGTGAGAGTGGAAAAATGTGACGGTACCTGTATGTGAGAAGGAAGCTGCGAAGCCGAAGTGTGTTGTGGGCAGTTTAACCACTGCTAGGAGGAGGGGGTAACCCAGGAACTCCCTCTGTCCTGACACTTCACTTCTCTGAGATACAGCTGGTTGAGCTCTGCGACACTGTGTGTGAAAGTGATTGCCCCTTGAACACCAGTTTTCACAGGGAAGAGGGAAGGTCATCAAATGCTTTCTGTCCTGGCACATCCCTCAGTCTGAACTGCAGCTGGAAACACTTCAGTTTAGCCATGGACTCTGTGACATTGAGAAAAAGTGAAGCTTTATTGAGTTGAGAAGGAAAGTGTGAATCACCAGTGTGTTTGGTCTGGTTTACAGGCTGCAAGGGGAAGGTGAAGACCAGTACTGGCTTTTTATTCTAGGACTTTTTGTATGGGAGCAGTTGCTGGATGTTTTGAAGGTGTTTGGTGTCTGTGAGAATGAAAGATGAGGATGGTACAGAGATCTTTAGGGGAAGTGCACCTCTCCAGCGAGTACGAGGCAGTTCAGTGGGTGTGAGTTACATGTTGAGCCAACCAAGGGAGTTCTCAGCTGACACTGTGAATGAGCTTTTTGCTGGACCGTTGCAATTTTGTCCCTGGGCTTCGAATGTGACTGTTCAAATAGCTGAGACTGATACTGTTTTGTGTAGTTGAAAAGCTGCAAGGAGAACAAGGGGTAATCCAGCAACTGTTTCTTTCCTGGCATGGGAATTTTTATGGTCCCTTGACTGGTGAGAATTATGGGTTTCAAAAGGAAGCTGAAGTTTCTTCTAAGCTGCATGTCGAATCTTCTCCTTTCAGTCTCACATAGAGACCTTCAGGATCCACTGCTTAAAAAGAAACTTCCTAGAACAAAGGAGACAGTGCTGGGCATCACTTTTCCTCTGCAGTCTTAAATTGCATAACTCACATGGGTGTTGTGCTTTTTATTTCAGGGTTTCACATTCACTTTGAAGGAAATCAACACCACCATGCAAACTGGAGCTTTCCTTTCAAACTAAATGTGCTATCACATTCTTTCACTCTAGCAGAGCCCAGCTTCGAAACTTACCATGTCCAGCAATTCCCATACCAAAAGTCCTAGGAAGAAAAGTAAGCACTGGCCTTCACTTTCCCCTTGCACCTTACAAACTGTGGCACACACAGGTCTGTGTGCTCAGCTATGTGTGCCCTCCGAACTTTCAGTCTCACAGAGCCCTGTTACAAACCTAAAAACATCCAGCAGCTGGTCCCACAGAACAGGTTCTGAAAGAAAGAGGCCGAGCTGGAATTGCCTTTTCTTTTGCAGCCGATAAACTGCAAAGCCAGCAATAAGACGCTTCCTGTTCCTTCCTTCCCAGCTACATGCAGGATCACATTCTGTCAGTCTCCAAGAGGCAGGATGCACAGCGGAGCTCTTCCCCGACCTGCTCCCGCACGAATGGGGCCGGGCCAGAGAAGCGCTCGGCTTTTTCCTGGGCGCTGTCAGCGCTCATGGAAACAACCGCACGATGCCGCTGCCGACTCGCAGAAGAAGGACACGCACCGAGCCCAGCTCGGAACCGCCCCAAGGGCAGAGCCAAGCTGGAAACGTTCCTGCTCTCAAATCAACCGTGTCAGGACAGAAAGATTTCCCTCATCTTCCTCTTCCAAGTACAAACTCTTATTTGCACCACACTCAAATGGCAACACAAACTTATTTCTGCTAATAAATTTTTTCATTCTTGCAGAGGGAGGCTGCAAACTTGAAAACATCTGGCAAAATCAGAGCTCACGAAAGTGCCAGCTGAGAAAGATCTTGCTGCCTAAAACTTCATCTGCACCCATCGAACTGCACCACTCCCCCTGCTGTCTGCTCTCTCAGCTCTATGTACCATCATAATCCTTCAGTCTCACGGGATCCAAAACTGAACAGCACCCCTGACTGCTCAGACACTAAAGGCAGCAAGCAGGAGAAAAAGCTCAACAGTTTGGCTTTTGCATTCGCACCGTAACAGTTCCTAACAGCTCTAACCAATACAACTGTACACTAGGAAAAGCAATTAATATCATCAAGACCACCCAATGTGCAGATCCAAAATTGTTTTCTTTGCCAAAGAACAGAACTATGAGCCCATCTCAGAAGAAATGGGATCACCTCCTCCGAAATAGAAAACATCTGTGAACTGATCTCATGCAAAGGTGCCAGAACACTGTTACACTCTTACATTACTTTCCCTGGGCGCTATATCAGCTGCACAGCAAGAATGAGGGTTGCCCAAGATCAATGTACTGCCGAAAATTTCACAAGACCACCTCTGAGAAGTGAGAATGACATGCCAAATTGAATCTTTCAGCAGACTACCTCAAATATGGATACCAACTTCATAATTGTACAAGTCGACAGAATGCTTCCAATACCAAATATGCAGGGATAGAAAGTTGATGCCACCCTTTACCTCCACTAGGCAGCTTCTTATCTGCATCTGAAACACTGGGGTTACGTGCTTGCCTTCCCATGCAAAAGCACTGTCGTCCTCGTTCAGGAACTTACCAGCTGACAGCTGGATAGCACCTGCAGCACCTCCAGTGTGAAATATGGCCAGGCACTCTGAGGCATTTGGCCTGGCCTTGCCTTCAGTACCATTGCCTAGCTTTACCCAGCCTACCCTTGCTTTGCCTTCCCTTGCCTGTGTCTCCCTTACCCTGCCCTGCCTACAGTCCTCCTCTCCTCTCCTCTCCTCTCCTCTCCTCTCCTCTC
>VZTD01001159.1:260581-276904 GCA_013397725.1 Rhagologus leucostigma | reverse complement strand
ACATTTAATTCTGGGATCCCTAGAGGCAGCTTTTAATTTATTAGAGAAGGGGGAGTTGTAGGAGCCGGTGGATGTCCCAGTCAGGGAATGAGAGAGTCTCCTGAAGGGACAGACCCTGGGAGAACTCACCAGATTAAAGTGACTAAAAAGGCCTCCCCTAGACTGCCCTGTTCTGTTATGGAAATATATCCCGGTTCTGCTTCTCCAGTTGGCCTCCCCGCCTCTCTTGTACCTTATCTACTCCTTCATTGGAAAATTCTCCCTTCCCCACTCTCCCATTGGACCTTGTTCCCTGCCACTCACTCAGATTTTCCCATTGGCTCCCGTACCCTAGTCCCACCTATGTACCGCCCCTGCCCTGGTGCTTTCGCTGCCCACAGATATAAGCTGGAAACCTCCATTGTGGTCCACTTCACGCATGGGGCTCAAATAAACCTGTGCCATGGAATTCCACACGAAGACCCTTCCTGCCTCTTTGCCGTCGGCTTGTCAAAGAAGCTATCCGGTGCTTGTGTGTGTGTCTGTATGAATGCAGTGGCTGCCGAGCGACTTTCTGTTGAAGTTGGTTCGGGGAGGTCGTAGCATCCCACCAGAACAACCCCCGGACCCCGACACCTACTTCTCTGTTCTTAAATTCCTAGCCATGCTGTGGTGCTGGCATGTGTACATGAAGGTGGCAACTCTATTGTGGGAGGGAGATGTAAAAGATGTGTAGTTTTTTTGGGCAGAGAGCCCTGAGTAAGCTAAGACTGGCCTTCTTTCTGCAGTATGCTTATCAACTAGCCCAGCTTGAGCTTCCTAACTCGTGGCTGGAAAAATGTTTTGAACAGCAGTGGCTTTATTATTTTACCTGCACTCCTCCTAGAAAAACTCACTGCCTGTGTCTTGAATGGGTGGACTCTTAAATGGATAAGAAACTTGATGGCTGGACCCAGAGGGTTGTGGTGAATGGAGGTAAATCCACTTGATGGCTGATCACTAGTGGTTCTCCAGGCCTTGATTTTGGTGCCAGTCCTGTTTAACATCTTTATTGATGGTCTGGGCATGGAGATTGAGGGCACTCTCAGTAAATTTGTAGACAGCACAAAGCTGGGTGGGAGCATAGACCTGCTCAAGGGTAGGAAGGCTTTACAGACACCTGGACAGACTCGATCAGTGGGTTTAGGACAACTGCATGAGGCTCAATAAGCCAAAGTGCTGGGTCCTGCACTTTAGTCTCAGCAAACCCATGCAGCACTACAGGCTGGGGGAGGAGTGGCTCAAGAACTGCTCTGCAAAAAGGGACTTGGGAGTGCTTATTGAGAGCCAGCTCAGTGTGAGCCAGTGCGTGCCCAGCTGGCCAAGAGGGCCAATGGCATCTTGGCCTGAACCAAGAATTGTGTGGCCAGCAGGACCAGGGAAGTGATCATCCTTCTAAACTTGGCATTGCTGAGGCTGCACCTCAAGTCCGGTTTTGGCCCCCTCACACCTCCAGGACACTGAAGTGCTGGAGCTTGTCCAGTGAAAGTCAACAAGGCTCATGAAAGGACTAGAGGACATATCTTATGAGAAGTGGCTGAGGTAGCTGGGTTTGTTGTCTCCAGAAGAGGAGGCTTAGGGGTGACCCCATAGCTTTCTGCACCTCCATGAGAGGAAGCTGTAGTGAGGTGGGGGTTGGTCTCTTCTACTACACCTGCAGAGGAAATAGCCTTCAGCTGATACAGGGGAGATTCAGATTAGATATTAGAAGAAAGTTATCAGTGTCAGGGTGGTCAGGCATTGGAATAGGTTGTACTGGGAGGTGGTGGGGTTGCTGTCCCTGGAGGCCTTTAAGAGGCGTCTGGATCGGATGCTGAGTGATGTGGTTTATGGGTTACAGTGGTAGTGCTGGGTTGATGGTTGGACTTAAGTTGAAGGTCTCTTTCAGCCTTGAAAATTCTATGATTCTGTGAATGCTCGAAGCAGAAGAGGGAAATACTGGAAGCAGGTGGGTTGGAATAACAGACTGACTTCCTTTTGAGTTTGGCAAGTTAGAAAATGGCTACTATGAATCAGCTGCTTGTGGCTGGGTTTCATCCATGCAAGTAAGACTCTTTCATGAGTTTTTGCCTGAATATAGGATGTGGTGTTGATGTTCTCTGTGTGTGTGTAGACACGTGTGTTTATACATACATGTGTGTGGAGGTATTTATTTGTATTTTTAGTATAATGTGGAGTATTGCTGTTTGCCTTTTTACTCCACTTCGGGTAGCAAATAATCATAAAGGCCATTAAATAGTTGTCATTTAGTTTGTCACCAACTTTTTCTGGAGGCTGGTTATTATTATAGCAATTGTTGTTGCCTAGAACTCTCTGATAATGTAGGGCCCTCATCCCCATGTAAAGATCCAGCATTACAATGTTGTTATGTTTCTATTAATAATGCCAGTTATTTTCTATAGTATTCTCTTACTGCCTGTGTTTGCTATTGAGGGGTGCGAGAGCACTTAATCATCCACACTGATCAGAATAGGATTTCCATTAGCTATGTATGGTGTTGTTAAAATGCTGATAAAATTTCATTAATTCGGAAGGGAAAAATCTAACTGAGGACATCAGAACAATCATGTTAAAGTGTGTTCCTGGGTGTAGGAGCAATCAAATTTTTCATAGTTCTGAATGCTGGTGGTACCTTCTTCTTTATATGAAAATATGTTTCAGAAGTCGCATTCCTGTAGGGTAAGTCCAGAACTGCAGGAGCTTCCTGCTCATCTCAGTTTAAAAGAACTTTGTTGTTGCTAGTTGGAATGTTTAGTTTAGTCCTAAACTCATGATTTTAGTAAATAACTTCACTGTTAATTTTTCATTGCTAAATGTCATTTGGAGATCTACTGCTTTCCTTGGAAATGGCCTTCAGAAAGATTTTTTTGAAGGTTCTGTCATAAATCTGTGAAGTGGCCAGCAAAAACAAACTAGCTGATGTTTTTAGTAGTTTTAATATCCGTGTTACCTTCAGTGTAGGTACACTGTGTATTGTTTCTAACTTGAAATAAAATAAAACATGATGCCCTGATGTGGGGGAGGAAGGGATTTGTTCTTTCCTTGTTGGGTTTTATTTAGCTGTTTCTGTTTGACCGTAATTATATTAGTCAGTTTGGTCCAAATAAGTCTTTCTCTGCAGAGTAGATACTAGCCTGTACAAATGAACTAACTTTTTGTCCTTGTCGTATCCATAATGACCATGTAGACAGGTAATAAAAATAGTTGCTGGGTTATGTATTTCAGTTGTATGGGAAAAGAAGCTTTAATGACTAGTATAAAATGGAGTCATAAAGATTTGCTCTGTTATTTTTATAAACAGTTCGAAGAAATTTTTTTATGTTTTATGGTATAATTACTACATTTTGTTCTCTGGGGAAAAATACACAGTCATGAGAGAGGTTAAGCAGAGTTTTTGGCACCTGTTAATTAGTACAGCTAATAAACCAGCAATGCTGTTATATTTAGCAGGTTGATATTTTCATTCATTCACAGACTCTGAGGAGGTACTTAAGATACCTTCCACACATCCCATCATTAGTTTTTATAAACACATTGAGCCCTGTCTAAAATACTAGGATTTTCCGTTTTACTTGTCCTGTGCCTCTGGAATATTGTTGTATAAATGCAGTTTCCTTAATAGGTAGCACTGTAAACTTGTTTGAGGTAAATATACAGCCATTTTTCCTTCTATGAGCTGTTATTATTTACTCTAGAAAGGTCTTTTTTCGTTCTTTTATCTGTATTGCTAAGTTACTACAGAGCTTTTATTTGGTGAGGTATAAGTATTCATGATCCACTTGTTCCCGTAACCACCCTTCCTTTCATTTGACTCAGTCTCTTTATTTATTTATTTCTTTAAAAATATATGATCAGGATTATGTATGGTACTATATGTGGGAACTTACCTGTAACTTCTGCAGTGATGCTCAGTGTTCAACCTTGCTACTGCAGCTCTGGATTCCATTTATCATTTTTAAGGCTTTGTCACTCTGTAAATTCATCACCATTTTTCAGTTGGTTAGTACTGCCGGGTTAGTGTCATCTTTGGCTGTTTTCACCTCCTGTACTTCTGACTGGCAGAACATTCCAGTTGTGTTGAAATTTACTAGTATAGTAGTTGCATTGTTTAATCCTGTTACTATTGGAAAACTGTGGCATCCTAAACATGATGTTGCAATATCAGGCAGAAATTGCCTTTTCTTATGTAAAGGGAATGTTCCTGGTTCCCACAGTGACCTCCACAGCAAAAGCAGATGCTATGGTAGTATGAGAGGGAATGTGTAGTATTGTGTGATCATGTCCCATGTGGAAAATGCCAGCTGTTGTGCCCAGTCTGCTTGTACCTCCTAGCAGGCAAATGGTTAGTGAATAAGAAAGGTTTCATCTCACAAAGAGCTAAGTCACATTATGTTACTTGTTGAGGACTTTAATTCCAACTAATGGAAGGAATTCAGTGCATCTTAGAAGAAAGTCAGCTTTTGGTTTCTCAACTTTATCCTCTGTCATTTGCCATTTTCTCTTGTGCTGTTCATTGTCAGTTAAATAACTGCAAATAAAAATGTAGATGATCAGAAACCCCCAAAGGATTTTCTTTGAACAGTCGAGTTTCTTTTTCAAATCTGTTATGTGAATCTGAAGTTGAACATCTATGGAAGACAAACACACAGTAGTTTCCCATTTTGCTCTGCGCCCTTTGTAGCCTGGACAAATAACGAATGAATACTGGAGTCTGCTGGCAGAGTTGATGTTTCTGGTTGAAGCATGTTGACTGTGTAATACAGGTCCTTTTGTGCTGTGAATTCATACCTAATTTAGAAAAAACAAATCCTCTGTGTACTGTTCATGAATGCTTTAATTCATGAAGAATTGAAGTAGAAAACTCCAATTAATTGTTTACGGAAATAAACCTTGAAGAAGTGTTTGTGTAAATGTGCGCACACACGTGTGTGTATGTAGATATGTATATATATGTGAAAAGTGCTAGAAGAGTGTGCCACTGCTTTTCAATATGACAGCTTGAGGCAATTTCCTTGAAATATCTACAATAATACACAAACTTTTTAAAGAGGTTTTTGGCTAGGTTGGCAATCATGTTCTTGTGAAAACAAGACTTGCATAAATGCATGGATTTTCTCCAGTGTTGATGCTTCTTCAGAGCTTTTAAACCTCAATAATAAGTAGTAAATATATGTGTGTTAAATCTTACGTGTGCCTGTATTCCTTAGGCGGTTTAGTTCATGCGTATGTGTTCAGGCTGGCACCAGTCCTGCAACTGATACCAAACAAATGGCTCAATCATTGCAGTGTAGCAGCAGTCTGTTCCTGCCAGCTCTGGCAGCTTTCTTGGAAGAGAGATGTCAACTTTTGCAGAACCTAGCTTTTCCTAAGTAAATGAATTATGCAAGTTGTAGATCTAAAACTGCGTTTGGAGTCTGCTTGCAGTGATCTCTTACATGCTGATATATCCTTTGGTATGAAAAGATGTGTTTTCAGCGCCTTTTTGGCATTCAAAGAATGAAAAGAGCCATAAAACTCTTGAGGAAGCTCTGAAGGCCCTTAGTATGTGCAGGCATTAAAGCTCCTGCCCGTGAAGGGTGTTGTGAGCTGAGATGAAATCAGTCCGCCTTCTCTCTTTGCTCTGATAAAAATCACTGTCTTTTTATGTCCTTTACTTACAGCTGTAGTGGGAAACATGGCTTGTAGGAGAGATGCAGCTCTTGGATTTGTCACAGTCTGCAGCAGCTTTTTTGTGTTTTGCTTTTGGGTGGCACAAAACCATGTGGGAGCAGGAAACTCACCAAAGTGAGTCATTTCTACCCTAGGGAAAGTTTGTCTCCTCGCCTACCTTGCTGCACTTGCTCTCTGTATACATCTCTTTAGCCTACTTTGTGGGAAGTCTCTTCAGTTTAAAGTTCAATTAAATGTATGTCACATACTGAATATAGTGACTTATTTTCTACCGTAAAATTGCCTCCTTGCTCAGAGCTTACCTCCCCTTCATCCTCTGTCTCTTTCTATGGCTTTGCCCTTTGTAATCTGTTGCCTCTTGGTCTCGTTTGCAGTAAAATTTTTGCTCTGACTATTGCCTCTGCTTTTGAAGTGACATGAAAGCCTATAAAACCATACAAAATTGCTCCGTGTTACTGTGGAAGTGAAACTGTTTCAATAAAAGCTGTGATCTGTCTGTGAAAAGAAAAAAATCTTGCTAATGAAATAGATGTGCAAGGCAAACATATTAAAGGAATTATGTGGGCTGTTAATGTTTCCTTCAGTGGTTTGAATATGCATAGGAAGGGGAGATGTCATTTTCAGTGCATGAAACATTAATCACTTTTGGGGGTTATTAAGGAGGAAGTATGTTTTTTCTGTAGTCTTTGAGCTTTTTTTTTTCTGCCAAGGTCCCAGAAAAGTAGCTTTTAAGTAAGCCGCTTGCTTAAATCAAGAAATATGTCCATAGGCACTTCTCAGCTATATTCTCTTCCTCAGATCTTCAGATATTTTAATTGATATATGTATTTTCTTAAGAATACTGCTTCTATAGTGTTAGGTTTCCAGAGAAAGTCTTAACATTTTTTAGAAAGTTTTTTAGTTTTGTAGGAAGGTGACAACTGGAAGGTACTTTTCTGAGGTTGGATGGAGTGTAAGTTACTGCTGTGTCAATCTGTGATGCTCTCCATCCCGAAATGAAAGGGTGTGAGACACCATGTTTTTTCTCACACAGTGATAAAGGCTTTAAAAATGGGGCTCTACCTTCTTCCTTCTGTGTCACCGCATAGTGCTGAGCAGCTGAATGCCATTGCCTGAAGTGTTGCTTTGACACCAGACAGATTGTAAGATAAACTTAGTTTTCTTGGGGCTTCTGGTACACCTCTATGTCTTGAGTATTTTTTATTATTTTTATTATTATTTCTCTTTAGTACCTTTTTTCTGTGGCACAAAGTCATAGAATCTGCTGCTGAACGCATGAGACCACATTTTTTATATATACCCTTTTTGTTCACTTATGATCCGTGGTTCTTCATCTCTTAAATATTAATGACTCGTAGCATTCTTTGTTGCAAATTTTCAAAACCTGAACAATGTAATCTTCCTGGGACACATCTTCAAGGCTTTGCCTAATAAGAGGGCAGTAATAGCTTTTAGAAAGCATTTTTAATGTTTAATAATTTCATACACATTAGTACCATAATGTTCTCCAGATGGTAAAATCACAAAGCAGTAAAAATGCTTTCACGTTGGTAATGTGTGTGTTTCCCTGACACGTCTCCCTGCAGCCATGTTCCCTGTTCTAAATCTTTCAGATGTAATCAGTTAAATGTGGTAAGTTCCCAGCATTAGTTGGATGGGAGACTTATGGAACACATTAGGTGTTTGAAAGAAATGATGTTGGCAATACCTGCTGCATTTCTCACTTTCCTGAGTCCACACTCAGGGAATGCCTGCAGACAGAGTGAAGAGTGGAGCTCCTGGGGTACTGCTTGCTGAAGTGCTTCCTCTAGAAGAGATATCAATTGTGGTGCTGGCAACTAGTGACCCAAAGAAATCCCATGTTAATCTACTTGACAGTCTTTGTCTAACTCAGTTTGTGTAAATCCCTTTGAAAATTGTTACAGTATTGCCACACATTATTAACCAGCTCAACAATGTTAATTTTTTAGCTAGATGGATTCTTGCACTGTTCAAGAGCTGAGCTATTTGGATTTCTGCACAAGTGATTAGAAAATCTTTCATTGTTCAAATGTTTTATGATCTTCATCGAGGTGACTTTTCACTGTGTGTGTGCATTGTAAAAATTGGTGGTAGGCAAAGCTGAATCAGTTGTTTGGATTGTGAACTGCTAGTGCATACTGTTGGTTTGGCTGCAGAGTTTCTATAACAGGATTGTGAACTATTTCTGAAATGTAGGTACAGAAAAAAATATATCCTTTGAGAAAGTATGTGCTCTCAAGGCCGGGTGCTAGCAATGCTCTGCAGTGCTGAAGAGCTGGAAGGGATGGGAAGCATCACATGCATGTCTTGGACATCTGCACGATCATCACTGAAGATGGAAGGCAAGAAGATGGAAGGCAAGATTGAGAGATGTTGTTATTAGGCAAAATGAGGGTACCTGAACAGATACTCAATTGAAAAGTTTTCTATGAGCTGTGAAGAGGTGAAAAAGAGAACACCATGCAACAGTCTCACCATTGTCTCCTGTGTAGGGAAAGATGGATGTGACAAAGTGAGCATGAAAGAGGAAAGTGGAGAGAAAGGAAAAAATGTGCTCATCTAGGAAGGGATAAAACCAAGTGTCTCCAGTCTGGGGTAACATGTAATGCCTTGGGATAGGGTCTTGAATTTGAGGTCTTTGAATCAAGTGCTATTAGAGCTGAAAACAGAGGGAGGCTTTCTGTGCTTGTGAATTATTTGTTTCCAGCAGAGGAGATCTGTTTGGGGCTCCTGTAGATAAGTGAAGAAAGGATAAACTGGAAGAACCACTAAACACTAATAATGTCAAAAGGCACTCAGTTTAAAACATAGTGGTGGTGATGGGATGCTCTGAGCAAAATTAAAGTTGCGCTAGTTAAGACATGATACATGTTTGATGGAAGAAGCTAATGTGCTCTCACTCTTTAAAAGAGCCAGTTCATTAAGGATTCGTACCTCACATAAAGGATACTTGAATCAAGGGTTTAGTCGCAGTTTTAATAACAAAAATTCGTCTCCTTGATCAGCCTTAAGAAACTGGAATTTTTTTTTTGTACTGCTCTCCTGGTTAGTTTAGTTTCCTTTTTTATTTTATAATTAATTTTTTTTTTTTTAGCTTATGTGATAGGCACCCAAATCAACACAAAATTAGTAAAGATGTACAAAAAGCAATGATTCATGCGTGCAAGAGTGAGAATAAGTTTAAATGTATGAAGCTATATTTTATACGGATTTGCCAGTATTGCTCTTTTGGGTTTTGTTGTTGCTTGGGGTTTTTTTGTTGTTTGGTTTTTGGGGGGTTTTTTGTGGTTTTTTTCCTCCCCCCTTTTAATGGACTGGTGCTGTGACTCAGGCATTCTTGGTCTGTAGTTTCTTGGGACAGTAAATCCCCAGACTTCCATTATTATCAACGCTACCAACAAGAAGTCATGTCAGAGTCTGTGCAGTAGGCTCATGATGATGTTCATCACGTTCACTTTCAGAACGCACATGTGTGTCTTACTTCCTAGTTGAGTGCTGGACTGAAACACCTGGTTCTAGCACCTGGTTGCTTCACCAGCTAAGTCAAACAGGACTGATGGTGTCCGTACTACTACGTCCGTACTACTAGGTCTACTTCTGGTTCGGTTAATTTTCTGTAAAAGTTTTGGTATGGGGCCAGTCTAAGTGGGCAGCAGGGGGAAAAAAAATATAAAATTGCAGCTTTTGTGACTCCCTATCAACCTACAGCAACCATTTTTAAGTGGAATTTAGCCCGTATTAAATACCTCTCAGGCTCATGTTTTCCTTCAGTTGTTGCTTTTCAGGCACTGGATAAAACTGAACCTCTTCTTCCACAGTCGAAATGCATAGTCCAAGTCAAAAGCACCTCTGTCCAGAGGCTCTGGTACCTGTCATTTCAAACAGGCTTCTCAGACCATGGGGAGCAATATGGTGTTTGAATCCAGAATTTTCAATTTCATGGGATTTTTTACTTTTTTACTCACTACTTACTGGATGCTTCTCATCTTGCATGACATAGTTTTTGTTTTTGGTCAGTCTATTCTCTTCCTATGGAAAATGTCAAGAGAAAAAAATAAAAGGACTAAATAAAAAAAAGAAAAGAGAGAGAATAAAATAAAAATAAAAGGAAAATATGTTCCTGTTTATTCTGTTACATTTACTGTTTTGCCCCCGTGGCGGTCTCATCATCAAATTTCAGTCACCTTTGGATTCTACTTGGTGATTTTTTTTGACATATCTTATTTTTAAACCAGTATATGTGTTATGCTTCGTACTGTCCTTTCATACAGGCTTTCAGTTGAAAATTGTACTTCATTTCCATCAGCAGTTATCTTGAGTGAACTTACTGGAAAGCAGCTCAGTTTTTAAGGTGCTGCATTCTAGAACAAGTTCTGCAAGTGTGAGCTAAAGGTAAAATTTTGTTGTTCGGCAAACGTGGTTTTTGCAGACTATTGTGTGCAGTACAGGGGTAGAAAAGCAAACCAACTTCAGAACAGCTGTTGTTTAGAAACATTATTAACAACGTAGTTGATCCCCTGTCCCAGGACAGTTCACAGACTTAGAGGGTTTTTAGTAATTTGCTTAAATAGGGAAGCTTTAAATAATATGTCAATTGTGTAGTGATTTACCATAATCAATTTTAGTAATTCTTCCTTGCTTGCAGTTAATAAAATGCAATTTTTTAAAATGCTTTCTAGACAGATGATGTTAATTTGTCTGTCTTCCATCCCAACATTTCAAGAGTGTTATAATGAAGATAGCAGTGCAACATGAAAGCAAATGACCATCTCATTAAAAAAAATCCTATAAAGCCAAGTGGAGACAAATGAACTGTGAATGTTCTGATTTTTCCCTACTGTCGTAGTCCACAACACTTCCATTACGCCTGTCATCTATCACGAAAAGCTCTTTGGGAGGAAGCACTGTGAGGAAACTCTCCATCAGCACATCTGTTAGTTTGAGGAAGTGGTAGGATACATGATCAGCTGGCTGAGGAATGCAAAGGAAAAGGCAGGAGCCTTCCTTTTGGCAGCCAGAGAGGGGCAGGAGGGTGTTTTGCCTTTCTAGATGCAACCAGCCGTGGGCTGATATATGGCAGTTCAGGTAGTTTTTCCTCCCTTCAACCCATATGTCGGCAGCCTCCGAGACCCTCCTTACTCACAGCAGAGTTCTCACAATCTGGACAGTCCTTCACTTGTTGTAACATAGGAGGGGAATAATGTGGAGGGATTGGGGAGGATCATGAAATAGAGGCTTTTCTGAACACATTTTTCTTTATTCTCCTACATTGCAACTCTCAAGCTTTGTCCCATGAAGAAAAGGCAGGTTTGAAGTGGTGTGATTTGCCATGCAAATTTCCAGCTCCACAGGAATTAGGGTTTTTTTTTTAGTTCTAAATTATGATAGCTGAATATTTTAAAGTATGTAGGCTGCATATGACACAACGTGGCGTTTCTGTCCCTGACTGACTTTCAGTTGGATTTTTATACAGACAGAGATTGTGCCATTTTGTCCCACAAAAAATGTAGGAGAATCAGGTTATTTTTTAAGTGGAGAGCGTACATATTTCCCTTTCCTGGGCTTGTTTTGTGTAAATCTGCCTGAGAGGCACAGAAAGAAAAAAAAACCACCACAATTATTTGGTCAATTGTAGATTGTGATTGCACGCTTAATACTCTTTTCTGCTTCAGGATTACATTATCAAGACTGATTCATTCAAGGTTTTATTTCCACCTTTTATTTATAGACTATACTAATGGTAACCATGTTATCAGCATACTTCCTCTGACACGTAAGCCAGTGTAATTTACAAGATGCAGGATTTCTCTGCCATGTAGTAACAGCTCTTTTATTCTGTGCAGGTGCAAGAGGAACGTGTATGTATATATGATGAACTTGCTATTTACGGAAAAGTACTTCTGTGACTGCGTGTGTAAATACCTATTCTGTCATTTCTTCATCCAACTTTTTTTTCCAGATTCCTTTCCACAGATTTTGTGTTGGTCAAGGAAATGTTGTGAGATACTGTTCTTCCTGAAAAAGCTGTAGTGCAGCACTTTCTCCCTGAGCTCCTGAGACCCTGTAAAAAACCTCTGTACAGATGACAAACTGTGTTAAAGAGTTTGTTACCACATGAGCAGTGTCTTGATTTCAGCGACTTTGTTGATAGACTAAGCTTTACTATGTGACTGCTTTTACAAAGAGGAATCCTTCAAACTTTTATTGAAAGCTAAACCGAAATATACTTTATTCAAAGACAAGCAGTGTGTGTTAATTGCCTGACTCACACCCATAGCATTCATGAGCTGTACTGCTGTGGAATGACAGCTTATGCTTTGCATCGTTATTTTTTATTATTTCTTCCGATCCCTGGGATAAAGATGTTGTAATTTTTCCCATCTGTTTTTGTGTTTCTTTTAGTTATTAAATTCTAAATGTTCTTCCACTGCACCTAACGCTTTTCGTAGTTATCCAGTAGTTTCCCAGGATCTTTAAATATTTGATATAGAATCTGTTATTATAGCAAGAATTACACAAGAATGAATTTATCAGGTTTCTCTGTAAGATTTATCAGGTTTCATTTTTTGCTAGGTATTCTGAGGATTTATCAAATTTTTTTTTCAGATGTTGATTTGTTTTTACTTGGTCAGAAGTTGTGTGTTAAATTTATGATTAAAATGAAAATACAGATTGATTGACTAAAACCAGTATTTAGCTATTACAGTAATTGAAGGATGCATTGATTCACTTTAGCTTTGTGGGAAAGAACCTGTATAGTTCTAACTATTGATCTTGTCACTTAGTAAACCTTCTCTTTTGGCTAGTATGTAAGGAATGGACAAATAGTTAACTCCACTGAACAGTAAACAGAGATGGATAGACATTTTCTGTGGTGATACATTTTCTGTGATGATACATTTTCAGTGATGGTCTCTTCTGGTTTCTAGCAGACTTCCGTAAATGGTCAGATTAATTCACTGGCAGTGGTTTAGCTATTGTAATTAGATTAGTTAGGTTTTGGTGCACTCAGTTCCTAATTAGTAAGTATCATGTGCTTTTTTTCCTGTGCCGTCTCTGAAAGAGCTGACATTATGTTGGTGTTCTCTGACAAAGTTGCTAAAATGGCTATTCTCGTACTACTTTGACTTACAGAATCAAATACAACTGAATTTAAAAAGACTGACTAAAAGTAAAAAACTATTTAAGAAACTTTTTCTATATAATTTTGTCTGTTCTCAGCTTTTCACCTTCTTGATACTTTGCTTACTTACGTTTTGAAGTTTGCTGTTCTGTGTCCATGCTTATGTTCTTACGTTGTAAGAGCTCTGCTGCTTCTTCTTAGTTATGTTATGCTTCAGTGTGTAAAGAAACTTGCTTTTTTCGCAAATGTTTTTTAAAGTAGAGGAATACATAAATATGTCTGCTCAGTTTGTTTACATGGTTGCTGGAGAAGATGGAAATACTTTATTACAATTAAAAAGTGTTAAAAAAATTGGAAATTTTTCCTATAGAGACTGAAGGTGATCTTTATGTCAATATTCTTTGTGTTCAGGAAGTAATTACAAGTGCAAATAATTTTCTTTCTCTGTGTGAAAAAAAAAGGAAGATCAAAGTTTGAGAGAAGCCTTCTTTCTTCCGCAAAAGCAGTTAATGTTTAAATTAGTTTCAAGGCAAGTTATTCACAGTGTCTTCTTAGCTCTTGGCTATAGCCATTATGTTTTTGTTGCTTTAATTTGCATACACAAAGTGAGTTTTATTTCAGTCCATTAGTATGTCATAAGGGCAGGATATATTGGAAAAATACACTTTAAATACTTGTTTTCAAGTGAGACAGTTCTTATTTATTGCAAGAAATACAGTAAAGCTACATGACAAAACCAGTAGCAAGGATAGCTTGTTTATTACCTGTTTTCTCCCACTGATTAAGTAGTTTTAGGTAATCCTAATTGCAAAAGCCACTTTTCTGTAATTCTCTTAATTTCTTCATTTTGCACATTTATTTTTCTCAATATTTTGTCAATATTTATTTATCCTAACATAGTTTTTTAATAAAACCCCTCTTAATTCTTCATTTCCCTCACTATTAAAATACTTTTTTTAATATGAGATTGAAATTAAATTTCAGGCTCATAATAAGTGTGGAAATATGACAACAGAATGGAAACAGGTAATGATAATTTTTAGGTTCTGGGAAATTTCCAAGATTTTTTTATTTTATTATCCAAGCTTTATCAAATGTTACTGTTGTCAGTGCTTGCCAAAAGTTACATGCTTGATATTTTCTCCAAGGTCTGACTACCTAATTAATTGCAAGTATTTTTAGAATATGTTTTTGTGTTATTAATATGCTGGGTTTGTACTTCATTAGCTCTCATGCTACAGCAGATTATATAGTTCTCGTGGAGGCATGATGATAATTAATAGTTTACAGTCCTTGAATAAGAATTGTAATGTTTGTATTTGCTAAGGATAATGCAGTGCCATTTTCTTGTATTTCCGGGAAGCATATTTCTTCTGACGTCTTTTCTAAAAATTGGTTTGATATTGTAATGGAAATTTCCAGTTTCCAACAAATACCTAAAGTAAGATGGATTTATTTGCCCAGTGGATTTCAGTTTAGGTCTGTATGCAGAAGGCAACTAATCCAATGCACTCTCTGTTAATTTCCTTGACCATAAAATCACAGTAAAATACTGTTGTGGTTAGTCAAAGGATCATGGCTTGTTGAAGGCTCTGCAGGTCTGGTTGGTCTACAAAGGTAAAATGTTGAAAAGGGAAAAATAAGTGTTATGCTTATCAGCTTGTATCATGAGTAGAGATATGGCTGTAGGGAGTAAATTAATCTGATAAAAAGTGGTTTTGCCTGTACCTAAAAGCAGGCTTGCTTCATCTGCCTGTGGTAGATGAATGGGGAGAACAATAAAATAGTAAAAAAAAAATGGAGAAGGCTTGGATTGTAATCCTGTTTGAATGGAAATACTCTGGGTTAAGGAAAAAGTGGATAAAAATATGTACTTTTTTTTCCATTACCAGAAAATACAAAGTAATTAGAAAATGTCTATTCTGTCAGTTGCAAGTGCAAGCCTGGTATTTACTATTTAACAAGGAAAGGAATTAAAATATTTTGAATTTTTAATTGTAGCAATTTGATATTAATACTATTTAGTAATGTAAATTCTTTAGTAAGAAGTATGTAACAAAACCCACACTGTTAAAATTTGATGTCATGTCAGTTTCAGTTTTAAAATTTGTTGGGTTATGTTGGCTGGACAGTAGATAGTAAGTAGGAACTAATTTTGATTTGTACACAAATGACATTAAGGTGCTGAACTGTCAGTAACTAATCAATAATGCTGCCTGATGGTAGGGAGATCTGTACGAATTAAGCATTGTTTGAGTGAAATGTCACAATACCAGTTCTACCTTTTCAAGTTTAGATGACTCTGCTGTACAAATGTATCATAGTGTACTAATATCTGTATATTAATAGGCATGTTTCTTTACGTATATTTACCTTTGCTAAAGATAGCTATGGACCAAGACGGGAATTAATTTGAAGAATGAAAACTAGGAAAAAAATGGATTATCCTCATAATTTCAGGTATTCATAGCATTAAAGTTATGGCATTAGAGTTTCCCAAGACATTTAGAAAAATTGAAGTTTCAGCATCCTTAAACCATAAGCATAGAGAAAAAATAAATGTGATTTAAGTTTGAAAAAGGCAGGATGATATGAGTCAATAGCTCAAATGCTGTTTTTAATCAGAGTGGAGCCTTGTACAAAACACAGGAAAATGTCTAATTTTCTGTAATGGTTTTAAATGGCATCCATTGTCTGGTTGTATTGATTGGCTGTTTCATTATAGTTTTCATAAACTTCACTCAGGCATAAGACAGAATTATAGTATTTTTCCAGTGCTCTTAGACCCAGCAGACTCACTGTTTCATATTTTTATCTTGAATTTTGCTAATGTTCTGTAAGTAAAAAGTAGTGTCAGTTGTATAAAGTCTTTGACTTCGCAACTTTTAATAATATAAAATTGCAGCAATATTTTGTCTTTGAAAAGTTGGTGAAAGACTTCTCTTTGTCAGATTGGACTTAAATCATAGAGACTTGGGGCTACTTTTCTGTCCCTTTTGTAGTCTTTTTTTCTTCCCACTATAGGGAAAAGACATACTTAATTCACAAGGTTATTAGGATGTACAGTTAGCAGAAAAAACTGTCACTATATGCAGCAAACTTAAGTGTTTTAAAAGATGACAAGGCACAGTTGTCATCAGAATGAAAGTCTTCCTGTCAGAACCATATGTTACCTGTCAGTAACATTTACTGACAGTTAATGGTCTTATGGTATGGTTTTGCAGAATTGTTCATCAGAAATCAGACAAGTGGCTGTTCTTGCTGTTTTGAAGACCTGTGAGCTTTTCTTGCCTGCTGGTTGCACTGCAGTTGTGGTTAGTCAAAGGAAGTGGCCCAGATGACTTGGCTGCATTTAGTACAAGGAAAAAAACAAACTCAGTTTTATTATGTTAAGGAAATCAATAGAAATAGTTTTTTCTTTCCTTCCTTCCTTCCTTCCTTCCTTCCTTCCTTCCTTCCTTCCTTCCTTCCTTCCTTCTTTCTTTCTTTCT
>VZTD01001159.1:177883-260556 GCA_013397725.1 Rhagologus leucostigma | reverse complement strand
TTCTCTCTTCTCTCTTTCTTTCATCTTTGTCCACATCCTATCCTCTGTTCCTGTCATCCCCTAACTCCCCAGTTACATTCTTAAATCCTATTGACATGATCCCAAGTGCGTGATTTCCGTATGAGTATTTCCTTGACTCACAAGGGAAGCCTCTATCAAAGCTTCGCACCTTATTACTCGGAAATAATAGTGTTGTTTATATAAATGATTTAAGATTTAAGAAAGATGCCTGCATATTTATAATCATATCTAGTGAGTACAATGAAGAAAAATATGTGAACTGGACAGTTCATAAGAACAACATTTTTCTTGTTACAGGAGCAAAATCTCCAAGCCTTAAATATTGTGCATACTTTGATTTATGATATATGCAGAAAAACCTCACTTGATTAGTGTGGTGCTCCAAAGGTAGTTCTTCTTCCTCTCTGAGGGAGAAGGAAAAAACCCACTACACTACCAGGAAACCAATTTTCAGGCATAATTTACCACACTAATGCACTGCACAAGCTGAAATCTGTTACAGCTTGATTTCAGACACTTATAAGCCTGGTGAAGAGTGAGTGAGCAAGAAAGCTGGCTCTGTAGATGAGTCAGATTGCCTCTTTATGGCAATTTTTGTGTAACTTAAATTTATTTATGCATTTTACAAATTAGTCTGAGGAAGTGAAGACTAAGAAGAGCTTTAAATACAGAAAACAGCAATTTTGCTCAAAATACGAATTGTGTGCATTTAATATGTTGCTAGAAAGTATTAATTAGTTGAAATTGGGTTACCACAAAAGCCTGTGCTTGAAGCTCTTTCAGTGAGCACATCAAGTAAGGTTTCTCTTTTTCAGAGCTGAACCCCTCTTAAATTGTTTGAAAGGGCTTATCTGTTATTGACATCAATGTATGTCCCAGGTGGATATTGTAAATGCCAGCTGTTGCGTTTTTAAATACAGATGATCCAACTTCATCATTACTGAATGCTTTTGAGTAATGCATTCTCTAGTTGTTTTTTTCCACATTGTGCTCTGTTGTCTTTTGATGACTGGTTAGCTGACTGGTTACTGTTAGGGACAGCAAATGTCTGTATATGTATTGATTATAAATTACTGTCTGTATGAAACCTACAGTAAGTAATCTTGCTTAACTGTAGACATACACAGAAGCAGGGATGTGATTCTTGTACTTAGTACTGCTGTGTATTTCAGACTTACATTCTAAATCACACAAATGTTAAACACACAAATGTTTTAGGAGCTGACTCTACTGATACAGTTTACTTAATATGTTTTTTTAAGCTTTTTGCAAATTGGAAGTTGTTTGAAAGTTATTGAAAGTTGTTCTATCCATTCTAATCACTTTCTGATAAGAGATGCAAGAATATGTTAAAAAGAATAGTATTTTAAATTGTTTCAAAAAGGATGGAGTGATATGTTACAAACCCGCTGTTGATTAAATATAGTGTACTTACTGAGGATTACTTGGGTTAATTCCATTTTTTAGATCTGCTGTACAGCAGGGATATACGTCATCTCTTGAAATAAAGCAGATGCTACAATAGTTGTATGAATTACTGTAGCTGTAGCAGTAGCCTCCCTCTAGAGTGTGGTGAGACAGAAGAATGAAATGGAGACACTGCTGTGAAACAATACACTTCTGAGATCAGTATAAAAATTAGAAGATTTATCTCCCTTGTTATGGATTACTTCACCTTGTATATAGGTCAGTTAAAATAATCCTTCAGCATAAGAAGACCATTTAATGAAATGTGGTCAGGTAACGTGGCATATAATAAATGTCTGATGTGAAAACATAAAAGGAATGTAAAAATGTTTCAAAACCCAATCGAGCTTATTTTTGCTTTTGTGTATTATATAATAAAATCTGGAACCTTTTTAGAAAAGCTATATGCTCAAGTATGCTGTTTAAAAAATTGCCATTTGATATTAGGCAGCCTATGTACTTTTGTAGGCCTAGAAGAGTAATAGAGTGATGTGACTGCAAGAGTCATGTGCAATATGTTATTATAGGAATTCATAATTAAATTTGTGATAACTCTTACAACCATGATCCTGCATAAGGCTAGATATTTACATCATCTGCTGCTCCGTCTAGAGATTATTTCCACTATGGTGTTTTGCTCCCTAGTAGCAGTCTTAGGTGTCTACTAAATTTTGGGACAAATATGTGTGACAAGGCTTGTGTTGTGTTTTGGGCATTTTTAAGCTCTGCACTAGATTCAGTTGTCATGGTGTGTTACTAAATTACTGTCAGTAGAGCAAAAGGAGGCAACTGAGTGTACTTAATTAGAAACCCTTCTTAAACTGTTATTTGAAACTTGATTCTGGAAGCTGCTGAATTAGTTTACTTTCTAAAATGATTCTTGATTTAGCAGTGAATTAAAAGCAATCAGCAAACAAACCTTTCTATTTAAAACAATTGAGGTTTCTTTGTCAAGCACTTAAAACTTGAAGCACCAGGATGTAATTTAAATACATCTTGCTTGTGTTAAAATAGAATTTCTAATTATAGACTTGCATGTAGGTGTTCTTTCAGTGGATAAATGTAAAATTTGGCTTTAAAGGATTTTCATAAGATCATCACAAACTGGTGGAGCATTCATTGCTGTACAGTAACATGTAATGACCTTGGTAAGGCAGCAGATCACGATTTTTTTTGTCTCTAATAGACATCTCATCACAAATGACAGCAATCTTGTAAATGGGGTAGTATAAAGAATAATGAATTCTTCCTTCTAATGCATATTTCTATTCCTTAACAATGTGTTATAAAGCCTATAAAAACAGGCTTTAATAACATGCCTTCTGAATAGGTTTAGGTAAATTAAAAATTCATTTGTGGACTAATTATCTTAACATTTAATGATGTTTGAAATGGAGAAATTTAGACCTATCAGCCCTGTTTTGTGGACCATTGGTTATTTTGTAGTCAACTGCATCTTCAAATAAAATAGAGAATTCGTGTAGCATCATCTAAAGTTGTTCTCTTAATTGCCTCTTCACTTCATATGTCATGTGATGAATCATTATTTATTTCTTGACTTTGAACTTTTGAACATATTATAGCTTTGACAGCTCATAAATGTACAATTACTTCTACAGAAGTATAACAGACACTCTTTGCTGACAGTGTAAAACTGAATGCTGCAGTTCTCTACATCTCAGAGATAACTGACTACAATCCTCTTTGTCACTTCTGTTTGCATTCAATTCTATTGAGTTGCCCTTCATATAATGCTTTACAAGTTAGAGGAAATTGAGTATTGGTTATGACAGCAGAGTATGCTCAAATGGCTGGAACTATTCCTTCGTAAAACAGTATCTTCAGACACGTATAAATTTATTTTATTTCATTTCAGGGTTTGGTCTCTGTCCAACCTAGAACTGTAAAATCATAAAATTTTTGGGTGTTGTTATAAGAGAAGTGTTCAACAGGTTGAAAATACATTCTCCTGTTTTCTTGCATGGGAGGTAAATTTAAAAATAGTTGGCCAAGTTAGGGTTTTATTTTTGCCCTGCTTTTAAGAAATAATCCCAGCAACCTTTAAAACCATGCAGTTCCAAAGGAGAAAATCGTTTGTATTCACACTCTTCTCTGGTGGACTGTGCAATAGCTTTTCCAGCTGGATGATGTGCTGTGCGTTGCACTGTTAAAACAAGTTGGAACAGAGAGCCAGCCATAAGATATTTTTGAGGAGTTAACAACTTCTGTGTTCCTGGATTAAAGTTTAGGTATGGATGTTTCATTTAAGTAAGTGTCATGTTCAGTACAGCTGAATTACTTGCTTTTGACTGTGTTAGTAAAAATGAGTTAAGAAGGTATTGCAGACTAACACTACTACCTAACAAGTGAAAAGGTACGTGTAATTTTAATGGTTTTATAGCTTTCAGTGTATAATTTATACCTTTAAAAAAATCTTTATGCTGAACTGGAATCAGTCCATTTTAAAGCTGTTCATTTTAGCAGTACAGTATTTAGGACATTCATCTCTGTGTCTAAGCATCAAATTTCAGTATTACAGTCCCCTAGTCTTTTGCTTGCGAAACGAGTAAACAGTAATCACCTTGGGAATACTTCCATTTTTTTATGAGAAGGTCGTGTGTCTGTTTTATTACTTCACATACTCATTTCCTTCATGATCTCACAGTGATGCAGCTCTTTAAAGGATTGTTTTGGCTACAGTTAAAAATTTAATTTTTCTGAGTCTTGCACAAATGCGAGCTACTTTATTATAGAATCACAGAATACTTTGTGTTGGATGGGAGCTTTAAAGGCCATCTACTGCAACTTCCCTACGATGGCAAAGGACATCTTCAAATAGATTAGGTTGCTTAGAGCCCCATCCAGACTGACCTGGAATGTTTCCAGGGAGGGGGTATCTACCACCTCTCTGGGCAACATCCTCCAGTATTTCACCATCCTTATTGTGACAAGTATCTTCCTTACATGTAGTCTAAATTTACCTGCTTTTAGTTTAAAACCATTACCCCTTGTTGTATCTCAACAAGCCCTGCTAAAAAGTCTGTGCTCATCTTTCTTATAAACCTCCTTTAGGTACTGGAAGGCCACAATGAGGTCATCCCAGAGTCTTCTCTTCTCCAGGCTGAACAACCCTAACTTTCTCAGCCTTTAGTCATAGGGAAGGTGTTCCACTCCTCTGGTTGTTTCTGTGGCACTCCTCTGGACTCACTCCCAACAGGTCCATGTCCTTACTGTGCTGGGACCCCAGAGCTGGATGCAGTGTTCCGGGTGGGGTCTCGCCAGAGCAGAGCAGAGGGGCAGAATCCCCTCCCTCCCCTGCTGCCCACGCTGCTTTGGATGCAGCCCAGGACACGTTTGGCTTCCTGGGATGTGAATGCACATGGCTGGGTCGTGTCCAGCCAGCCTCTCATCCACCAGTTGGTCAGGCAGGACTTGCCCTTGGTGAAGCTGTGCTGGCTGTCTTGAGTCACCTTCCTGTCCTCCGTGTGCCTTAGCATGGCTTCTGGAAGGATCTTCCCAGACACAGAGAGGAGGCTGACAGGCTGTTCCCAGGGTAGTTCCCAGGATCCTCCTTGCTACCTTTTCTAAAAATGGGTGCAATTTTTCTTTGTTTTTGCTCATCGGAGACTTCACCTGACTGCCATAGCTTTTCAGATATCATGGAGAGGAGTTCAGCAACTGTGTAGAATCATAGAGTTGTTTAGGTTGGAAAAGACCTGTAGGATCATCAAGTCTGGCCATAAACCTAGCACTGCCAAGTCCACCATCTTTACATAACTGGACAGCTTCCCTGTGCCCTTCCTTGAAAACCTGTTCCTGGCCCCACCACATCTGCATTTGCTTTGTGCTCTTTAATTTGACCAGCTGGTCTGCACTCATCCATGCTGGTCTCTGGCCTTTCTTGCCTGATTCCTTGCTCCCGGGGCTTGCTAGCTCTTGTGCTCTATGGAATGTGTCTTTAAAGATCTGCCAGTCCTGTTCTGCTTCCTTGTCCCTGAGGGCAGTTTCCCTGGGGTCCTACTGACTAGCTCCTTGAAACGATGGAAGTTTGCTTTCGTAGAGTTCAAGACTTTCTTTTGTCTTTGCCTTGCCCTCAGGTCTGCAAACTCCACCAGTGCTTCTCAACTTCACTCCAGGCTTGTCTCCAGTCTCGGTGTTTCCAAATGGCTGACTTGCACTGGTGACTAGCAGGTCTGGTATTTCATGCCCTCTGGTGGGGAAATCTATTGCATGTCTTAAGAAGTTATCCTCCATGCATTCCAGGAGTCCACTGGGTTGCTCACCATGCAACCAAGGTGTTGGATTGGTTGAAATACCTCAGCTGGAGAAGAGCCTGCAAGCCTCTGATTTAGATTTATTTCCACAGTGATTATTGATTTTTTCTTTTTAACTAGATTGCAATCTAGAAGCAATGTGTTGATTTATTACTAGCGTAATGTTACTAATCAAGACAACCAGCCTATATTTTTTGCCATTTGAAATAACTGATGATGCTTTATGATCAGCTCTGCCATTTCATTGTTCTCCGTTACTTGATGTCTATCTTGGGTTTTCAAATGAAATGGTTCTTTAATAAAAACCCAAAAAGTGATAGGGAACTTGCAGAGTTCAGTGACTCGTCTTCTGTTAAAACTGTGACTAAAATTGTCTTGTGCAGTCTTGAGAAAACAATCCAAATATTTTTGTGGCAGTACACATGTGGTCTGTTTGGGAATCTGGATGTTGGAAACCTGAGGCAACCATTTTGTAAGTATTTAGCACACTCTTACCAAGATTTTGAAATGAAGGAATCAAGAAAACAGATTGTGAAATCTGAAGGATAAAATAGCCTTTAACCAAGCAATTTTGGCAGGAAAATACAAGAAAGTAAGTGCCTACTTCTTATGACCAAAGTATTTAACCATCTTAGATATATCTGTCTGTCTGTCTATCTATAGATAGATAGATAATGTGTGTGTGTGTGTGTGTGTGTGTATGTCTGTATAGGTATGTGCAGTGGCTCTTATCACAGATAAATGATTTTACAGTAGGGTTCCTAAGAGCTTCTGCTACAAAGTAAAATAATTCTTTTTAATATATCTCCAAATCTTAAAACAGATACTATAATATTGGTTTCTAATTTTTCTAGACTTTTGTGGAGAAGCATATATATTAAAATTGTGATTAAGGGTACTTGGGTATCTAAAGGTAGGTCTAATATCTTTTACATGTCTAATATCTGTTGATGCCTAACACTACTATAAATTTTCTCCTAGGTCAGTATTTCTTAGCTTCGCTGAAGTCAAGACACCCATACTATTTGTCTGACTTTTTCTTAAGGAATTTCTTTAAATTAACTGAAAAAAAATTCTTTGCTGCAGAGAAGATGAGTTCTTTTTCTCTGAGGCCCATCTCATCTAAGATTTCTTTGTGTCACCTTGTTATTTCAGAAAGCTAAGATGACAACAATGCATTACAGTGATTGGGTTCTTCTGCTGGCACATTCCAACCCACCGACATTTTTGGCAAGACAAATATCATTAAGTTAAATTGGAAAGATGATACCTAATGTCCCATTTGTGAAACCTCTCGCATATCTGTCCTATTTGAAAATGTTACATCTTGGTATGAGCACTGTGGAATTCTTTCCATTCTTCCACAAACTCTGCTCACATTGAAATCTTCTTGGCGTCTCATTTTTTTAAACAATACTTTTAGAAGAATTATGAAAGATGAATATTCATGTAAAATGCAGTGCAAGTTAGTAACATTGTGGCATTTTATGTTGTCTGTTGAAAAGTGTGTTCAGATACACTTCATTTTTAATAAAGGGCAAAAATCCTGATACCTGGATATTCTTTGACCTGAAAAGAGTGTCCCAACCAGTTTATTTTGAACTGTGGCTGAACTGTTGAGCTAATTTGGCAATTATTTCCTGGACTGTGGAGATAACTAAACTATCTGTAGTATCTAATTTAAACAATCTCAACATAGTCCTAGGGCTTTGATGATACACATATCCTTTTTTGTGAGTGCATTACCAACCATTTCATCTGAGTAATAATTTGCATAATTGCCATCAGTGATTTTAAGAATTATGTGGCAACAGTACAACAACAGTACAACAGTGTTCTCAGAACTGTAGTTCTTTTGGCTCCCATGCTGGGAATCTTGAAGTTACTCATCATCAGCAAAGATCATGCTTCAGTTTTTTTTGTGTTCACCTGAGACAAACGTGGTGACAGTTTTGTGAGACATCTCCTTTGAGAAATAGACTTCCCAAGGAGGACAGACAATTTCCCAAACAGTGAAGATTGTTATTTATAACAATAGTTTTTTTCACTTTCTTTCTTCTTAATCATATCGAGCCTCCATTTGTGTTGTGGGAAGTATGAAATGCACTGGTATTTCAGCCAATACAAGTAGCTAAAAACCCATCACTGCATTTGAAGATAGGTGTGACAGGCACAGAAGGCAAAAACTGCTCATACGTGGAAACATGGCCATCACTTTCCCCTTTCTCCTTGCCTTTTAAGAATTGGTCTGTATGGTGAGTTCTAAATAAGTCCCAGTCATGTATTTGTAATTAGTTACAAACATGCTGCCGGCGGTGCGCGGGGGTGGATGCTCATCCCCAGACAAAAACTGGCAGGACCCTCAACATGTCTGGGGGCTTGTCTCCCAGGCAGAAGTGCTAGGGAAGGAGTGCAGTGTGGCCTTCAGGTTGTGATGAGTGTCTGGGACTTCCTCCTGAGGCACAAGCAAGTACCTTGTGAGAGGTGCAAGCAGGCTGAGGCCAGGCACACTTGGTGGCTGAGTTACAGGAGCCAGGGAAAAGCCTGTGTGGTGCTGGACAGGCTGAAGAAGAAACAGAGAAGGGCTTTTGTAACCAGTACCTGATGGTTGATGCTGCTCTGAGTGAGGCATCACAGATCCTGGTGACCCACAAGGGCAGAACTCCGGTTCACTCTCCACCCTCCTGCATAGAAACCAGGATGAGATGAGAGTAAAGGCAGCGTGGCCAGCACGTGAAGGGAGGTGATGTTCTCCCTTCTCTCTGGTGAGACCTCACCTGGAACACTGCATGCAGCTGTGGGGTCCCCAGTACAGAAAGGACATGGACCTGTTAGAGTGAGTTCACAGGAGGCTGCCAAGATGGTTAGAGGGATGGAGCACCTTTACTGCAAAGAAAGGCTGTAAGAGTTGGGATTGGCCTGGGGAAGAGAAGGTTTCAGGGTGTAGACTTCCAGTACATCAAGGGAGCTTACAAGAAAGATGGAGAGAGACTGTTTGCAAGGGCATTTAGTAACAGGACAGAGGGGAATGGTTTTAGACTGAAAGAGGGCAGGTATAGATTAAATATTAGGAATTTTTTTACTGTGGGGATGGTGAGGCACTGACCCGGGTTGCCCTGAGAGGTTGAGGAAGTCCCATCCCTGTCAGCGTTCAAGGCCAGGCTGGATGGGGCTTTGAGCAACCTGGTCTAGTGGAAGGTGTTCCTGACCATGACAAGGGGGGTGGAACTGGATGATCTTCAAGGTGCCTTCCAGTCCAAACCATTCTTTGATTTTAGGATGTCCTGACGCTTGAAGACACCAATGAGCAAGCTCTGGAGGGAGAAACCACACCCACAGCACACATTGGAAACCACAAAAAGAAATGATGAGTGCTCCTTGTGAGTATCTCTCTGCAAAGGAGTACTGACCCATTTGTCAGCCTGACAGGGATTCATGTGAAGTTTGCTGCTTTCCAGGTGCTACGGCCTGGAATGTCACAAAGACCACAACCTGGTTGTGCTGGTTTGGGCCAAATTCAGGGAAACGTCCAAAAGGAATGTCTCTTCAAAGGGAAGCAGGTTACAGCCACTCCTCCCCACCGGGTTCGGGAAAAAAAATATTTCCTCAGAGAAAAGACGAGGGAAAAAACTATTTATTTAACAAACACACAGGAAAAGGATAATAATGCTAAATAATAAAACCTCTCGGTCTGGAGAGAAACCTGGGAAAATTTTAGAGTCCTTCTGTAGGTGTGGTCTCTCTCCTCTTCGGAGCTGGGTTGAGGTGGGCCCACCTCTGGGCCTCGGGGGAAAACTCTCCCGATGTGTTCTGATGTTGAAACAGTCCAGAAGAGAAGGAAAAAAAACCCAAAAAAACCCAGAAAAACCAAAAAACCAAAGTTCCAAGAAAACAAGGTTCAACTCTCCGTCTCTCTCCAGAGAAAAGGAGCTGAAAAGCTGGCTGAAAAGCAAGAAGGTGCTTCTTCCCCTCTCACTTCTGCAGCAGGATGCTAATCTCTGTGTCCTTGAAGCACAAACTGTTTTGAAAATTCACTCAGTTTTTCTTTTCTCTCTCTTGCACCCAGTTTTAAAGGCACAGAAAGGCTCAGGATCGTATCTGGGCATAGAGCGGTGATAGGGGATACAACAGCATAAAGTCACCCCAAAACACTGGTAGAAACAGGGATTTTTGTGCCTTGTTCTTCTCTCATGTAGGCATGAATGACACAGCAAACCAGGGCTTGGGCAGAATCAAACAAGATGGCAAAGTTCTGGTTGTATGATTGAAATGGATTGGTGCTCAGGTTATCTGTTCCTCTCTTTTACCAGTAAGAGGAAAGAGTGTAAGCAGGAAATGTTGGAGCAGCAACAGGACCAGCTGGGCACTTGACTGTGCTTAGTGTGGTTGCCTACCAAGAAGCACTTTTCACAGTGTCCAGATCTGCTTTTCTTCCCCGTGATAAACTTTGTAGAGCAAGCCAAAGGTCCTCTTGGAGCCTGCACACTGTGTGCGTGCGCATGATGGAACCATGGACAAATTGCATTGGGCAGAGGCTGTGGCTGCTGGCACACCACCTGTTACTTATCTCCATTTGGTTATTGAGCCACTGACTGCAGTATCTTCTCTTTGGCTGCTGCTGTCCAGCCAATTCCTTGTCCATGGAATAGTTCATACAGAAAATCTGTATCTCTTCGGTTTATTGGCAAGGATGTTGTGTGGAACTGTATCAAAGGTCTACAGAAGTCTAGGGAGATACTGTTGTTCCTGCCTTATCCAGCAACACAGTCACCCTGTTGTAGATGGCAACCAGATTAGTCCGGCACAGTTTTCCAGTGGTGTAGCCAAGTTGGCTGACTCTTATCACCTCCCTGTCTACCATGTGCCTTGGCACAGCTTCCAGGAGGATCTGTTCCATGATCTTGCTGGGCTTAGTATGTTTCTGAGGACCTCCATTTTACGCTTTTTAAGAATAAGTGCAATGTTTCTCTGTTTTTCAGTCGTGGGGCACTTCATCTGACTGCCAGGACTGCTCAAATGCGCTTGAGAATGGCTAGGCAACCACATCAGCCATTTCCTTCAAGACCCTGAGGTGCATCCTGTTGGATCCTGTAGTCTTCTGTATGTTTGAGTTCCTCAAATTATCTTACAGTGATGGAAAGGAATTAACTCCCCCAATCCCTGCCTTAAGCTTCAGGAACTTGAGAATGTGGGAAGAGTACCTGCCAAAGAAAACTAAGGCTCTTGCTCTGTATTTGCTGCATCCTGTTTTCTCTTTCCCTTTCTTCCTCCTGCCTACCCTGCTTAGTTAGCATCTGGTAATCTGGATTGATTCAGGACACAAATCCTTTTCATTTTTTTTCTGTTTGTCTCCATTCCACTACTTCCCTTGCCCCGTATTAAATTTTATGAGATAGCCTTATCCTTTAACTGCTTTCAGACCTGCTTGGATACAAACTGCTTTTGTTCCTGTATTTGGGATAAGTAAATCCTGGATCTAACTAACATGACTTCATGCTGCTGAACACCTCACTGATGCACAGTTTTTGTCTGCAGCTCCTGGCTTCTGTTATGAAACCTGTTTTGGTAGAATGTTGCAAAAGTGTTACGAAGATGTTAACCCTAACACATTTTTGATGTGATATCCAATAACAGATTGGAGATAGAAGTTCTTAGTGCATTAGAATTTCAAAAATAAATTTTGCCCCCTCCCAGTGTTAGACTCTTGGTACTTTTTGTGATTCACAGTGGAATATTTTCTGCACTGTATCAGTATTTTTGGCATTAATACAGTCCTATGTATTTTCAAAACAAATCTTCATGCTGTAAGTGCATCCATCATTTCTTCAGTGCTGCTGATAATAACTCAAAAAGATAAAAACTCACTCTTGAAAGATTTCTTCCTGAATTTATAAAGTGATGACATTTCATGACGTTTACTTCTGCCACCTGCTACCACTTTTCAGTTGATGTAAAATCATTCTATTAGGACAAGCCAAATGTGTCGGGAGCTCCTTAGCAAAAGCATGTTAATTGTCAAAAAGACAGAATTACAGTAGAGATCTGTAGGTCTTTATCTTCATATCATTATCGAGCTTGTGATTTTTGTGGAGTGGCTATTAATCACACACTAGACACTGGGTGAATATATACAAGGACACACTATCTTTGTCTGTTTTTGTACCTTAAGCATTGCACCTTTTCACTGACAGGTTTTAATTAAACAGAAAGTTTACATTTTGCTGTGATAAAGGCCTGAAGGGCCACACCCAAAATTATCACTTGTGTTTGGAATCCTTTTAATTTACTCTATTGTAAAGTCATTTATCTCAAAATCTTTGTTACAAGCTTCTGATAGATCGAAAGCAGCAAATAGAGTTCAAGATTTATAAAACCAGATAAAAAGAGAAATGCCTCTTAATATGAAATCATACTCAAGCTGTAAGTGATACTGAAAGGCTGTTAAAAATTGCCACTGTGAGTTACACTGTAATATTTTACTGTGTTTTAAAGGCATGCAGTTCAGGATATAATTGCGCATTTTATAAAGATGTGCCAATGAGTATGCTGTGCCTGGTTAGCCGCATCATTTGAGGGAAATTTTCTATTTTGTACTTGCCATGGCATTATACTTAAACTTCATTGTGCTACATGCTTTTAAAAGGAAATGGGTGTTTTTTAATGACCTAATAATTAATAATTGAAAAATTAAATTAGGTGGTATTCAACTGAAATTTCGAGGAACCATTTATTAAAGAGGCTGTTTTCTTTGCATGAGGAAGTATTGACTGATGGGATCATCACGCTCTACATATCTCTTGGAAGGCTCAAAACTTTAGGTGGCACAGCATAAGGAGAGTTAGGTGGAAGGTTTAAAGCAGGGGCAAAGATAGCTTGTTACTGATTGGAAACCCTAAAAAATATACTTATTAATATCTTGATATGATCATTCTATACGACTTGATGTGTTTGAGTGGACTTGGCAATGTGGGGATAACAGTTTAACTTGATCTGAAATGTCTTTTCCAGCTAAATTCTATGATTCTATGAAATACTATAGATATGACATAAAGTAGGCTGCGGAGAGAGAAAATTAATTACTATAAATTTTAGGCAAACTAGGTATGTTGCGAAGACAATGAAACAGCAGTGTGGCCTACTACAAAGGTATAAAATCCTAGAGAGTTTTACTGTGTTATGATATAACAAAAGAAGTTAGGGAACTCACTAAAGAGTGGATGATATGGTGCCTTTTAGCTTGAAACAACATTTGCTAATGTTCTTTTTAAATCTGCTATTGCATTAGGGAAAAAAGGGCAAAGTAAAGAACAAAAAAGTAGTACTAAAATGTAAGACGCTTCTTCCTCTCCTTCTCTTATTTTTTAAAAGGAAATATGGGATGGATGGAGGAACTCTTGGTCCATCATCATTTTCGTATTTTAAATCACCAGTAATAACATAATAATTTATATTGCAGGAAAAAAAAGAGGAAATAGTGTGTTGGAAGAAAAGTAATACTGATGATACCCTTAAGTAAAGTTCTCTTTTAAAAAATCTTCTTTTATTTTAGTCTGTGGAGCATCATGCCTGTTTGTGTATGATCAGACATGTTTGTGTTTGGCAGTGATCCTAGAGTTCTGCAGGACATATGTCACTCAAAACTTGGAGTTGTAAATAGCCTCCCAGTTACATTTCTGATGAATAGTGTTTGTGACCATGTGTTACTTTTGGGTTGCACATGACTCTGCTAGGATCACTGTTTTTCTGCTTTGTGTCAGGACAGAAGCTCAAAGGTGATGGGGTAAAGTTTGGGAACTGGATCCACCAGCATCAGCACTCTCTGTAATGGAGAAGCTCTGTTTGCCTGAAAGGATGAAGAATACCATGTGGCCTGAAAACTTAGTGGAAAAAGCAATGTCAGGATTGAAAAATGGGAACCTGATTTTAAGGGTCTTTGCTGGAAGAAATAAATTTTTGACCCAACAGATTTGAGAGAATTTAATAAATGCTGCTGAGTGGAGATCATTTTATTTTTCATGATAGTTCTTGAGATGGATAGTGCCTATCTTGGCTTTCAGCCTAGAATAAATTTGCAATATTTCTAGCTAGGAAAGCTTTTGGTCTACCACCTGGGCAGATTTTGCATGGACTCTGTAAGAAAAAATACAGTGAACACCCAAATGCTTTTTCTAGATTCATCTTATGGAATTGAGTCACACTTAAAGGTCATTTCTTTCTGAGGCATGGGTCTCTAGAGGACTGTGAGTTAAAGTCATTTCTTCATATAATCATTATAATCCTGATCCAAATGGTCTTCAGCTGGAAAAGTCAATACTGGGTTTATAAATTACATCTGAAATACTGCAAAAATTGTGTAAGTGAGCTAAATTTTGTGATTTTTGAGATTTCAGTTCTTTTGTGTAGCTCGTTTATATCCATGAATAGAAAGAAAAAAAAAAATCAAGTGATTTCTTTACAACTGCTGAATGAATACCTACATGGGAAATATAACTGATGAAAACACTGAAACACAGCACTGAATCACAGTTACAATGTGAAAACAACAGCTGTATGAACTCAGATTCAAAATAAATTCTAATATCGTGCTTAGAATGAGGAAACCTAAAGGATTTTAACCACTTGCCTAAACAGCTGAGATATAAGCCACAGAAAGGCTTATAATGCTCAAGGAGACATTTCCATTTTCCAGCCTTGGATTCCTCCGAAGGTTTTCCCTCCCTTTGAGTTTTGGAAGTTGTGACTCTTGAATCGATGAAGTTTCTTAACAGGAAGAATGGTCAGAAGTATTCACCCCGCTGTGAAGTGGCATAGAAGTAGTTTTGGGCGAGCTTTATTTTTTTTCAACAAATGCAGTTCTGCACTTGGAATATTTTGATCCAATATGTGTCTGTTTTAAGCAAGTCTCAATTTGGTCAGTTGGAAGTGTGTGTGGGAAACTGAGTAGCATACTTCTGTCGGCTAGAGTAACAGTGGTTGTTGGCTGACTCGACTGTGCTTTTTCCAGAAACATTGATCAACTTGTATTTCCCCACCTTAGCACTTGGTGGGGAGAGTTTTCATATTTTATATTAAATCATAGTGATGAGATTTAAAGTGAAGTATCTAATGCAAAGGTCATGTTTTCAGTACAGCAGTGGGACTTTGGGAGGCTTGTATTTTGGACACATGAAGAAAAATCAAATTGCAGGAACTGATCAATTTGGATCATTTTGATATAGAAATTTCAGTAGATCTTTCCTGCCAGGTTTGAAAGGAGTGCACAGCATACTCTGAAGAACTGAAAAGCACTTAAATATATTTAGTGGGCCAGAACAGGGCATGTGTTGTTTTTTTTCCAGTAAAGTAGCTTAGCCACGGGTATGCAGACTCTGGTATATGGTGTGTGGTTTTCTTTTTTGGATGAGTTCACATCATTTTCACTAAGTTAATTGAGCTAGTGGTGGAGGCACCTTCTGCTCCAAAATCAGAAAATTGTGTCATTTTTGTTTCTTGAGCTCCCAAATGAATTGGCATTTGGAAACTAATTTCAGCTTTATGTAAAAATATGTATTATGCCAAAATGAGCTTTCAGTCAAACAAGGTATATCATTCAGTCTGAAACTAAATACGGCTGTGGTCTGCATTTGATGATTTCTTGTGGGGAAAATAAAAAAAAGCCCTCAACTCAAACCCTGGAAAGTTGATGGAATGGCTCATCCTGGAGGCATGTGAAAGACAAGAAGGTGATCAGTAGTCAGCATGGATTTATTAAAGAAATCTGATTGCCTTCTATGGTGGGACAACTGATAGATGGGGGAGAGCAATAGTTGTTGTCTGCATAGACTTCAGCAAGGCTTTTGGCACTGTCTCCCGTGATACCCTCATAAGCAAACTCAGAAAGTGTGGGCTGGATCAGTGAACAGTGAAGTGGCTTGGTAAATCACTGGATGGCAGAGCTCAGAGAGTAATGATCAGTGGCACAGAGTCTAGTTGGAGGTCTGTCACTAGTGGTGTCCTTCAAAGTTTGAAGCTTAGTCCAGTATTGTGACATTTTTCAAGAGAATGTAGCAGTGTTGGATGCCAGAGGATCTGGTTATTTTAACTGAGGTGGCAGGAAATCATTCCATTTTTGTGCATGAAAATAAGCTAGTCAGATTAAAACAATTACATTTGTAAAATTTTGAAGAGCTGTTATAATTTTATGTAGCCATTTATGTTTAAAGTTTTGTAAATTGTTTTTAATCTCTAGTCTACTCACTTTGATGAGTAGACATACAATATGGAAACTAATAATTGGATATTAAAAAAATCCGGCTACTGTAACATACTTCAAAAATACTGGAAGTGTTTGTGGTACTAGAATTCTGTTCTGACAGCCTTGAGGAGATAATAGTAATTATTGAAAAACTGAGCAACTGCATGTGCAGTGCTTAATTTTACTCGTACTGGTTGTTAGTGGTTTGCTTCTGTGCACTTGAGAACTGAGTTTTACGGTTACTTCTATGAAGCAGCTCCACATTCTGATAACTGACTCTGCTTTGGCAGGAAGAGAAAGAGTGCTTACTGCAGATAGGATTAGTAAAACCTCGGGATTATACAGAGAGAGATGGAAGCAGGTACATTGTAGAATTTTTAGCTCGATTGTAGTATGATTAGGTTTCAAGCTTCCTTTCAGCTCTTAAAAGCTTGTGGGCTTTCACCAGTCAGGCACAGCCTCTGCTGATCTGAGCTGGAATGATTTCTGCGCATTGGTCTCTAAATCAATTGAAAATTCATTTTAATCTGGGAAGTAGAATTATTTTATCACTTAAGTAATTTGGGTATATCCAGGAAAGGCATCAAGGAAAGATCTTTATTCTTTCATGGATCTTTGAGCAAAGGACAGTATTAATTGTGTGAATCAGCCATAGAGCACTTTTAAATGCAGATGTACTATAAAATTGGCCACTCAAAGACAACTTTAAAAATTACTGCTTTACCATCAGTCTTTTGGGAACCACATCCTACTGTTTTCTGTGGGCTTTCGTGAAGCTATGTTGTAGTTACCAGACAAAATGCACTTTAAAACACAAGGTTGGTCAAGTTATATGGAAAATTGGAAGTCACTGTAATTTAATCCGAAAGTGTGAGTTAGCATATGCTGTTCCCTCCTGTTCAAGTGACATCACAGGTCAGTGTACTGAAAGAATAATATGGAGTACAGCAATCAGAACACAACTTGAACTTTTTAACTGCAATATTTAGCTTTGATATCATGACATGGGTTAGTAAGACGTCAGTATTTTGAAACACTAAGACCTGATTAAAGCACGTCTATGACCTAAAGTATGGAAAAAATAAGTAGTCATGTAGTCGTGTGATTCTTGGTGTCTTGTCAAAACACAACAGCTCTTCAAATGTAATGCCAGAATGTTCGTATTTCCTTATTTATTTCTTAGTTGTTAATTTTATGTTTGACTTGTGTATATGCAGCATAAAACTGTGGTATATTCTTCTTTGTTACAATACAGCTTTTTATAGAAACAACCAGAATCTCTACACATGTTGTAGAGATTTTTTTTCTGGTGATCTGCCCAGGAGAAACAAAACAGTGTTTTTATTTTTAAATCTGTGGTCTTCTACAGTTATTCAAGGGTTGTCTGACAACAGATATTTCACAGCTGTTGGTTTCTTTCTCAGAGACCTCAATGCTAAACATCAACCCTCTGACGTTCAGCAAATAAAACTAAGATCCAGATTCTCCGTGGGATGAACTTAGATGCTGAAGGCTGAGATGTGAATTCTCACCTATGCTTCTAGGTCAGCAAAATATCCTAACCACCTGATGCCTAGTGCTTTATTACTGTTCACGTCTGAAGGCATTTACGTTGGCAGACCTTAGCAGCTGTCATTCATATTTGAGGCTGTTTGGATTTAATGGTGTGTTTTAATGCTGCAAATTTTGCATTAGTTTTAATACCAAATTAGTATTTGAATAGTAGTGATTTTGAATTAGTTTTAATACCAAACCTGTCACGGTAAGGTTTCAGGCATATCACCGTCTTAGGTGTTTCATCTGACTGACTTAGCATGCTGAGGCAGGGAGAGGGCAAGGATATTTCAGATGTTGCAGTTTTTATTTTATTTTTCTTAAGCTCTTTGTCCTTTTGATGAATTGTGCGGTGAACTTAACATTGTAATTTGGGAGAACTTATGCTTTATGATGGCAGAAGCCCAAGAGAGTCACTTCTATGGTCAGTATCACTGTTAATTTTTTTTTTAATGGGATTCTGACAATGTCTTTCTGGAAACCTGATGACTAAAGTCTGATCTGAAAACAATAACTCCAAGTACGTCCCTCGTCTTTCTTGAATATGTTACTAGTTGGCATGGACCTCTATACAGTTACGGTGTCCAAGGATAAGTGGTTGCTGAGATCAAAGGTGACTGGTTTTGGCATTGGAATGCAAGTCCTGAAGTGCAGAAAAGAGGAAGAGGAAAGGTAGGAAACAGAGTAACAGTCTTCTGCAAGGTATAAGGAAGAAGGCTTTTGAGAAGTTTTTTCAGTAGGGTAAGGTACAGAAGGAAGTATACGAAATAACAGGGTGGTTGTGAAAGTTCAGCAGGACATGGGCTTTTAAAACCGGCTTTTGATACCGTTCATCAGGTCTTGCAGAAGTTACATTTGTTTGTAACATGTGTTTCTTGCAAAACTCAATTTTGTTGCTCTTCTAGCAGTGTATTTCTCTGTTGCTTGTTACCTAGATTATAGTTATAATATTTTAAAAACTTTTTGAATCTGAAACTTCCCTGAGGAGTGTGAAACGTGTGCTTTTGGTTTTCTATATTTACAGCTACTCCTGTTGCCATTTAAACAATTAGTCTTGTGTTTCATTGGGAAGACTTACATTCTCATTTGAATCTCTTCCATGGTGCATTTTGTGAAGTTCTTAATTACTGGCTTTATCCACCAGGTACAGTTTTTTAGATAAGCAGACTATAAAGCAGTGACTTTAAGTGGCAGTTTTAGAGCTGTGTCTTGTGACCCATGTGTCTGTTAATTGCTTTGGTGATACTAGAAAAGTGATATGTGTGTATCAGAAGTGCAGGAAGAACTGGTGAAAAAAAAACAAAGAGAAGGAACACTGAATTTTGTTCTTTGTGCTTGAAGGCAGTAATTGAGTAGTAGTGAGTGAAAAGTAACAAATTCAACTTGTTCTGAAATTGTAAGTGTAAAAACACTAACTCAGGGAAAAGGAGGGTCAAATGAAAGCAGTTTCCTCTAGGTGAAGAGCAATTTCCTGGATGTGATTTCTTGATTTTACTCTGAAATATTAAAAATTAATTTATTAAATGAGAAAAAAATTCTTTTTACTGAATTGAGTTTTGTACTGCTGTGTGATTTTTTGACCTTGAAGCCTCATGCTTGTAGAGGATAAATCTTTTGTTAACATGTCTTGCACTTTCACTTACTGGATGACATTGGAGACCCCTAAAGAGTGCAGGGCTTTTGCCAGGAGAAGACCATGAAGTTTGTCCAAAAAACACAGATCCAAAGCAGGCTGTTTTCCGGAAGTCTGTGACATTTTTGGATAAAAAACAGGAAACTCACATAGGCCAAAATTATTCTCATCTTGAAAACTGAAGGCACTTTTAACTAGAGGAGACACTTCAAACTGGAAAAATAGTATATTTTGTCTTTTACTAAGTAACATTTGCCTTGATGTTAAAGTACAAATATTTCCAGTGTGATTTCATGATCACAGTAGTGCAACACAGTGCATAGCTACTACTATTAATTTCATTTGATCAGATTTTTTTTAATTTCACCATGGAATGGAATTTAGAAATGTGGTTTTTTCTATCACTTTTAATTTTAGTACGTGCTAGAGAGTGGGATATTAGCGCACACAAATTTTAAATCCAGCTGAGGACATTGGCAAATTAGTGTATAGTAAAAGCAGATGGAAAATTATCTTTCATTCAACTCAAGAAAATAAAAAGTTAAACCTTGATTATAATCTTGCCTGCTGCTGCTGTTGTATCAACCATTATGCTACAGCTATGCCTAAGGCATTTTTCATGGAGCAGTGTGTCAGTGACTTCTATCCAACAACAAACTGTCCTTGCTTCACTCTTACAGCGATACTTCTCTAGAAATAAAGATGTTAATTTTTATTAGGCATTTTCTTGCTTGGAATAATTAGCCTTTTATTTTAATTAGTCATTACATCCATCGAGGGATTGCTTTGAATTTTAACAAGTGTAAGTAGCATTTGTAACAAATTTTATTACTAAAAGTTTTGTGAATGCCTGCACTATTTATTATAAATGTGGAAAATGGCATCATTTTTATAAAGCATAAACCATGTTACTAATAGGTTCCATTATTTGACTTAGTTGACTTACATGACTAATACCTTTTCAGTGATGATTTTTTCTTTTACCAAATATAAGCTTACTTAGCGTTTCTGCATTTGAAAAGGAAAAATGGAAATTGACGGGACTGAAGACTAACAAAAATTAATTCCTTTCCAAAATCATAATGTTGCTAGTTGGTCACTGGATTTTGATTTTCAGTTGTCCCATGGATTAAATGGTCCTATAGAGGAGCAGTCTTTCCTTAAGGATCAATAAGATTTTTTTTTTCCATTCCTTTTAAAATGTCTCTCATTTGTCAGCCTTTCCTCTATTTTTTATCCCAGGGATTGGCCCAGCACCTGATTTGACTCTCTAAAATTTGGTGAGATGTCTTTTGGGACTGGGAGTGTGAGAAGGTGTTACCTGAATAGTATTCACACTTACTTAATTAGATGCATACATGATGTTTCTTTTGTGGCTCCATTGTGTATATTCGGTACAGATACTTGGGCTTTGCAAACTCTGACAGTTTCATTTTCAGGGATCTTACACACAACTAAACTGCTCTCATTCATCTGAGATGTGAGCACCTTTTTCTGCTACAAGAATGGCATTTTCCTTTCCCTTTAATCCCTCTGTGTTTGGTAAATGCAGTCCTTGTGTCTTCAGAGTTATTCCACTTTAAATTATTTCAAGGGAACCTGGTGTCTTTTGTGTTTTCTAGGTTATTAAGGATAGACATGTTGCTTGTTTTGATTGATATTAGTATAGTAACTGTAGTATAGTATTATATGTTGTTTCTGAGTTTAGGTTTTCCCTTTGTTTTTAAATTTCTTTTGAATGCTCCCTGAGTGGGTTAAAGGATCTGAATTTTTATTTTAGCTGAATTAGAAAATAATTCAATTTTAATGATGTTTCATAATTTTCAAATACTGTTTCTTTAACGTTAGGGGCTTAATTCCTATTTGGCTAACTCCTCAGTAAGGAAAAGATTTTACAGAAAAATATGTGAAAACATTGTTAAGTATAACTCAGTAATCCTCTTATCTAATCTTGCTGCAGCTTAAATATGAGGTAGAATTCCCTTCTGACACAATTGTATAATTGCTACTGTTTAAGCAGTCCTTTCTGAGGATTTAGATCAGTGCAAAACTGTGTTTCTTGCAGAGCAATAAAATATATGTGTCAAAACTCTAATGACATTCCAATTCCATTCAAATACCTTGGTATATGGATTTCTCTGTACTGCAGACTTCAGGATGGTAAAGAGCTACATGAAATAGCTAGGATAACAGAGGTGCAGGAGGCATGACAGCATGAAGTTTATGTGCATCACTTGTGTTTCAGTAAGTTATTGGAGGGATAAGTTATTGGAGGATAAGTTATTGCACTTATCATGTAGTGCACTGTAATTGTAAGCCAAAAATAGCCGTTTATGTTTGGGGCTGACACAGTATAAAAGCAGATTTATAGTAAAGTCGGGTAAGAATCTGAGCAGCTGAGAAAAAATAGGATAACTGTTTACATTCATCATTTCTGTGATATATAGTAATTAACTCCTATCACCTTCTTTCACAATCAATTTCAGCACACGGAAAATGATCTGAGATCTTTCTTCTTTCCCCTTTGTTGCCAGCACTCGTGAAAGGTGTAGGAGACTCCTTTACAAGCAGTTGTGTCTGTAATTATGCTGGTCCATCTGTAATGATGGCATGAAAATCAGTGTGTTCACATCTGGTGTAATAATAGTCCTGGTAAATCTTATGAACTATCAAGTGATCTCGTCAAGCCTTCCTTTATCTGCAGTGCATGCAGTTGCAGTTGCAGAGACATCCACAGCCATGTCTACACAACTGTGCTAGATCGGGGGCAAGAGCAGACTTCATTAGCTTACTACAGGGAACAAGAAGTTTTAATCTTGGTGACAAGTTCCTGAGGTTTAATTTTATTGTTCAGAACACAAGCATAATGTTTGTTTTAAGTTCATCTTTAATAATTTAAGTCCATTTGTCCTCTAGAAGATGCTGATACTGATGGCCTCTAAACCTTGCTAAGTTTGTTCTCAAAGGTTCATGATGGAAAGGGGGTACTGGATCATGCAAGCATCTTCTGTTCCATCAAGATTGGCCAAAGTGAGGCACATTTTAGTAGCACTTTGTGTTTCCTTTTTCCTTGAGTGATTTTTAAAAGGTTTTTTCCTCAGTGAACTCATCTGTGACTCACTAAAGCCTCAGTTCAGTGTAACACTTTTGGAAACAGAAGACTTTGGAGAAGCCTTACTGTTAATAACTGACAGTCTGATCTATTCTTCCTCTAAAAAATGCTGTAGCTTCTGCATCTGAAACTGATGATTAGATCCGTCAGTTCTGTAATTGCTTCCAGAAGGTGAACTTTAAAACTGCAGGCTATGAGTGTCTTCTTCAGTGCATTTTACTGACTGCCTGGAATTTAATAATTTTAAGTATGTACTATCAGTACAGCCCAACAATATTTTCTGCTTAGATTCTGTAACAATTGGCTCTTGGAGCTTTACACATAATTGTCTAAATAATATAATATTAAACATGACTAGCTAGAAGTTTCAGATTGGTTTCACAGAACATGAGTTCTTCTGTGATACATTTCTCTGCTGATCGTCTAAGATGTCTGTACTTACTCCAAATGTGTTGCGCTCAGAAGGAAAAAACATTTAGTAACATTACTTTGCTGTCTTTCAGGTCCAAGTCCCAAAATAAAGGAAATAAGGAGTATCTTCTTTCAGGATAAACATAAACTTTCTGAAAACATCCTAACTTTTTATTGCTGTTACCTTTGCTGTTATTTTGTGGTAGTCAGTATCATTCTCCATCCAAGCAGCCGTGTTTGTTACATTTTCTGTGAGACCACACAAGCTATTCATAGACACGTTTAGATTGGGAATTATGTGCCTTTTGAAGTAACAGTGTTTTTGGGCTGTATTCTCTCACACATCATCACAAATATGTCTCTATCAGCATTAGCAGTTCAGTGGTAGTGGAAAGAGATCTCCTGATACAGGCACCCATCTACTCTAGTGACCACACAATGACACATTTTACTTATTTGAGAAGTTACCCTGTGCTGTCAAGAGTCAGTTACGAGTCCTGGGAACAAGTACAAAATCAGGCTCCTGAAATAAGCTGCGCTCGAGGTGTGAAGAGAAAAAAAGAAAAGATTTGTGGCTTTGAAGGTGCGTTTAAGGAGAGGGGAATTGGTGGGAAAAGAGGTGGCAGCTAGGTAACATGTAACATGGAAACCAAGACCAGAAAAGGCTTTTAGTGCAGCGTAAAATTGTGAACAATATTCTTCAGCCTTTTCAAGCAAATCCATTAATGTATTTCTTCTTGGTCATATAAACTCATATGGACTTTGGAGGTTGAATATACTTCAAAATAAATTAGATAGTTTCTTGATTTGTAGTTCTGTCTTCCTCTAGTTCACTGTGTGAAAAAATATCTATGTGTACACATTCCTGTACAGGGCAAGTGTGAAGTATATGCTGCTGTTGTATTCTTCATGATATTAGATTTGATACCTTTTGTATCCTTCATGAGATGTAATGTAGTCTGTAAGATGCTCGTTTACTGTTTGAGAGCAGAGATAGTGAGAATCATAATTTTTCCCCTGGAAAAATTTTTCACTTTTTCATGCCACAGTGGGCTTTGTCTGACTGCCGTGACTTTTTAGATATTGAGAGTTGTTGCAGGCTTGGCAGCAACATTAGCCAGGACCCTGGGATGCATCTCATCAGACCCAAAGACTTGTGGCTGTTCAGTTTCATCATGTGGTCCCAAACCTGCTCTTTGTTTACAGTGAGAGAGATTTCACTCCCCCAACACCCACTTAGGGGTTCATGGGCTGGAGAGAAGTGAGAAGCCCGAAGTGCTTTAGTGAAGCCAGTGAAGACTGAGGCAAACCCCAGCCTTCTCCATATTTATTGTCACCAGTTCCCCCTTCCCATTTACTGAGATTGCATATTCTCCTTGGCCTTTTCTTTTCTGACCAATACACTTGCAGAATTATACTTCACATCTCTTGCCAAGTCCCATTATATCTGTGCCTTAGCTTTCGTTATCCCATCCCTACACATCTGAACTGTATCCCTCTACCTTTCTAGGCCACATGTACCTGCTTCTCTTGGCTGTGCATTTCTTTCTTATTCCTCAGTTTGAGGAGCAGATCCTTGCTCTTCAAACCACACAGGTTTCCAGTATGCTTTGCTTGATTTCCTAAACGTCAGGATGGTGGGGTCTTGTGCTCTAAGAAAAGTATCCTTAAAGAGTTGCCAGCTCTTATCAGCTACTATGTCCCTAAGGACAGTTTTCCAGGGGGTCTTGCCCACTAATTCTTTGAGCAGCTGGAATTCTTCTCTTCCAAAGTTCAGGGTCTCGACTTTGCTCTTTGCTAGGCCTGTGTTTCTCAAGATCCTGAATTTAAGAGGGGTGTGGTCACAACAGCTGAGACTGCTCCAGCTTTAAGCCCTCTAATAAGCTCATCATGTATGAAGAAGTCAAGAAAAGTGAAAATTAAAACCTAGGATTTCTACGAGGTGCTCATGTTCCAGGGTGTAATTTCTAAATTTAATATTTAGGTCTTTGTAAAGCTTTGAAAAAGATTGCTCCATAACTGAGAACAAGGACAAAATAATTACTACAAATTCATTAAAATTATTTGAATGAAATAATTTCCTCTAATTTTTTTAACCTAGGTTTGTGCATAGATTTTATTTGTGGATCAAAAAATGGAGTATTTCTAGTACTTTGGCGTTGTCTAAACCTAGCATCTTGTGTGTAATTGGCTGGTGTAAAAATATGTACTATCATATCACACATTCTGCCATTAAAAATATACAGCCACTTTTTAGTTTTTTAGGCAAAAATGGGATTTCCTTGGTGTGAAAAGGCCAGCCTGTGTTTTAACATTATGTCTAATACACAGTCTATTTATCTAAAACAAAAATAACTGAAATGCAAAATTATCCAAACTCTAGTATGTTCGTTGTGGCTGCTGAATTTAACATTAGCCTTAGCACAGTGATTTCTATATTTAATCATTTGTAAATTAAGTCTACATTTCTCAAACTAGAAATTCAGAGCTAGTGCATCCTCAGGATCGTAATCTGTTTTTATTCCTTCACTTGTTAAAGTGGAAAAATTTATGAGTCTGTTGTGAGAGGGAGAAAGATATTAATGTGTGTGAGACGCTACCGTAGCTACAATCATTTCAGGAGAGCACAGGAAAAACTAATTGTTGTTAGTTTAGAGCATAACTTATGGGACACACATTAAAATGTATGGAGAAAAAAAAGGTAGTGAATATTTTTTCACTGTATTTTTTCAACAACCGCAGTACATTTTGTGCCTTCATTAAAGTGTCAGCCCTTTTGGAGAAATGTATACCCAAGATTGTGTTCTGTGAATACATATGATCCAAATTAAGTAACCTGCACTCTGTTACTTCTGAGCGAGCTTATGGAATGCTGATATACCATCAGTCCTTAAAATGTTGTATAAAAGGTTTTATCTTTTAAGAGGTCTGGTTTTACACAATAATTTTTCCTAAAGGATAGCAGAAAGCAACATCCCTTTCACTTAGTTTTTGCCAGATTTCAGATCTGTTTTCTGCTTTCAGCTTTGCTAAAACAGTTCTCAAGCATTTCAATATGATCAAACCATGTTTTGTTTACTTGGCATGACCTTTCCCTTTTCTGGCCTGCCTCCTTCTACAGAAAATAGCATTTGTTCTGAGGCAGGCATTGACAATTTCCTTGCTGAAACTTAGAGATTAAGAGTTTGCTAAAGTTATTTTCCAAGGGAGGAAGGGGTGAGCTGAGCTAAGGGTTCCTTGTTAGTGTTTTATGATCATACATACCACTGTGCAAGTGGCATGACAGCAGCCAGGTGGCTGTATTGGCCTTTCATCCACAGCAAAACAGCATCAATCCCAGTGTGCAAATCACAGATGGATTTCTGAAGTATTGTGTGGCCTGAGCATGCAGACAACATCTGCAGCATGTATTTTTGTACACTTTTCTTTCCAGGTTTTTCTATCCAATTAAAAGGGTGTTGGAAATGAAAGTGTTCAGTATACCAAACCAAATCAAGTTGATTTGTATGATTCTTTACCCAGCATTAGGTAAACTTTTAATAACTAAAGAGCAGAGGATGATGGTATATCAGCATATAATATTTAAGATGGTAAACATAATTGTATCTATAAAATAGCTGGTTTATATTTTCTTCTGATCAATAGAGCAAATATGAGTGATATATTTAGTAGCTGCTAAATTGAGATATCTTACTTTTCACTTGACTTTGGTTTCCTGCACATTGCTCTTAATATGACATTTCTCTTTACATTTTGGAGAAAGTTTATATTGAAGAAATAACAGTAAAATTCTAGCATTTTTAATAGGCAGTTTTACAGTGAATTATACTGTAGGTATTTAAATGAGTATGCTTCCTTAAAATCCTTTCCAATAAATTCCATAATTAGCAGCTTTCATGTAAGGGACTGGTGTGTGTTTGAGCTCCCTGTTTTACCTCAGCTCTTAGTTGGATTGCTTAAATGTACAGGATCAAAGCAACCACCGTATTAGTGGCAAATGATGTAGATGTATTCAAGATGTGTAACAAAGCCTGTTGCAAGAATCCTGGCCATTCAGCCTCTCCTTCATCCACCTCACCATCTGCTTATGCAGCCCATGCTTCATTAGCTTTTCTCTGAGGATCTTTTATGAGACAGTGTCAAAAGCCTTTCTAATGTCAAGACAGACAATATCAATTGCTCTTCTGTTGTCTGGCAGTGTTAATGGTAGCTGCTTCCTGGCTGAAGATGAAGTTTGTAACAAAGGAACTTCTGTCAATATTTTTTTGAAAATAATACAAAGTGAGAAACGATAGGGTACGAGAGTCACTGTCATGGTGAGCTATTGAGAGAACTGGTAGGCTATAGCTACCAGGTATTTTTTCTTCCTGAGAGATAAAATGTGGGACTGTGGGAAGCTCAATCTGGTAAAAAAGGAACAAATCAGTGAAGACTGAATAAATAAATACTCAAGAGGAACTTCAAGTTGCCTCTAAGATTATTAGTGTGCTCTGTGAGTGACTTTTCTTTCACAGCCAGGCAGTACAGAGGAATGAGTTGAACTCAGAATCCCAGAAAGGTTGATGTATCTGATCCAACCACCGTGTTTAAATCGGGGAGCTGTTTTCCTGGGACCACACTGAGATTGCTTTGTGGATCTTTAAGGCTGCAGACTCGGGCACCTGCTTGGGTGCCTTGCTCAGGTGGGCAGTCACTCTCACAGCAAAGAGTGTTTTCCAGAGTTCATATGGTATCTCCTGTATCTCAGTTTGGGCCCACTGCCTCTGACTTTATGACTGGGCACCAGTGAGAAGAGCCTGTCGTGTTTTTTGTTACACCTTCCTTTCAGGTATACCTTCACCACCATCCCTTCAGGTGTATGCAAGAAAAATGGCTTTATGCCATTACATACTGTAGTTGCACATTTGCACAGTTTCAGTTGAGTGATCAACCAATGTCACTGTAATGGGACAGCAGTCCCATCCTGTCCTGGTCCAGCTTATGTTCCTCTGAGTCAGAAGCTGCATCTGCTCACTGGAAGCATCTAAGTAATGACACTGAAACATTAATATTATGAAATGGCTTAGTAGAGTCCAGTTGGCTTACCTTCTGCTTGGAAAGACATCAGAATTAGGCCAAGGTAAGCAGTGAGTACGCAGTCAGAGATGAGTGAGTTGTGGAGGGGGAAGGAGAGAAAGAGCCTTTATGTTTGATGGTAGAAAACTATTAATTCAGTTAAGTAGGGCAGAAAAATTATTCTCTGTTAAATGATTCTGAACAGTGACAGAATCAAAACAGTTAAATTTAGGAAGGAGAAGAGTATGTGATGATTAGAGAAAAAGCACATGTTTTAAAATGAGGAAGCTAATTACAGTGTCAGTTTATTGGATATCTTGTAAGTGATTTATGTCTTAATAAAATATAAGGCAAGTATGTGAGTATTTAAACACAGTAACTGTTTCAGGTACATTGCAGTTAGTTTTGCTGTTAAGTCTGTGATTTTAACAGTGTTTAAATATTACTGAGATATATTACAACAGCATAATATGCTACTGAATGAAAATTAAATCACCTATTTTTTTTTATTTAACATTAACCCAGTTTTGAGGATTACTGCTTTAAAAGCAGCTTGTTGTCCACTGTATACACAGTGCAACATAAATTTTTGACGCATTCTGGGTAGGCAAATCTTCATGGCTGTTCTTGGATTTACATCAGAGTTTGAAGTAGCAGCTCTCTTGCAAGTATTCTGATTTTGTAATGAGTCATTGGCTCACTTTGTTGTAATTCAGCTCTGCAGAGCCATACTTTGTTCATTCAGCGCTTTAGTCCCTTGCCTGCCAAGAAGATCCTGATGAGTTCCAGTTTTCCTTTTGAAGAACAGAAGCACTTGAATACTGCAAAACAAACATGCTTTCAAAATGATCATCACTAAGTGCTGCCAGGATGCCTGTTTTCTTTTGTCCACTTCACGGCAGAAGAGAGTGTATTTATACAGAAGGCTTTCTCTTGTAACTTTAGTTAGATTCAGGTAATGTTTAAGAAATGGCTTCTCCATTTCAGCACACCTGTGCAACTCTATTTTGAAGAGGAGTGGTTATTTCTATCAGAGCACTGTCACTTCAGACAGTATTTCAGGCAAATTTTGGATCTCAGAGCACATATAAAGCCCCGAGAATTCTTGATTCTAGCAATCTTAAATCACTGTATTGGTTGGTGGTCATGCAGATTTCATACTTTCATGTTTTGTAGGGTTGCTGGAGAGGACTTTGTAAATCAGTGAGATTAGTAGCTAAATCTGCTGTGAAACTTGAAGCTTCGGCAATTTTAAGGCAGTGTAGCATTTGTAATACTGCTTTATCACATGGTAAAATTTTATATGAATGAGTACCAAAACCAGAACTTTGTAATAGTAAAGTAAATGCAAACATTGGGTCCATATATAGAGGTCAGTGTGAATAAGCATTCATTTAAATGAACCTTATCTTCCAGTCTTTTAGGTTATCTGAGCAAGTACACTTACTTCCTAAATTGTGTGTTATTCTGTAACACTTTATTTATGAGTTATTTTAATGTTTTGATTATACTAGGTACCCTTGGATTCTTTTGTTTATATTTTCAAAAGGATTGGGCAGTAGATAAGAAAATAAACAGAACAGCTAAAATTGTAAAAACAATGGTGTGCTTTTTTTTTTCTGTTTCTCTGAACCAAAACTCTAGGGAGTTTTTAACATAAGATTATGGTGACTTGCTTGACCCATGCTTCCAACTGTTCCATTAGAAAGGAATTCATGAACCACTTTAGTCTCAGAGTACAGTAAGCACCAACACAGGGAGCTCTTTCTCCATGATATCAGAAACAGAAATATGGCTTTATTCCCAGAGGCAGCATTGTATTTTGAAAACAACAAGATATTGTGCATTCCCTTGGAGAAAAATGCATTTGTGTATTAAATAATGATGGCAATTATATTGAAGTTCATTTTCAGTGTCAAGTTTCTTGGTAATGCTGTTTTTCATACCATCTGTAGAAGCATATTGTAAAACTTAAGATTTCATTACCATGGGATGATGTGCCACAAGGAAAAAAAAAGCAAACCTTTCAGTTTAAGTAATTTCTGTTGTGTTTTGTTCTTACAAGTGGTATTTAAGAATAATCATAAGACATAGAATTCTGGTAAGTTTGCGGTCTCGTAATTCTGAGGTTGTAGGTGGTGGGTGATCAGATACATTTAAAATGGTAGATGATCTGATTCAATTGATAATGCTTTCTCTTTCAAAGCCATGCTAATGCTCTTTTTTTTTTGCATGTTGTTTATTTCATTCTGCTCATTCTGTTTATTTCATTCTGCATTGATTACATTTCTGCCCAAGAAAGGGGCGATTCACTCTTGTTTCTGTAGAATATGTGGTCTCCTTACCCATTCTCTCTTATAAACGCGGGGCATTTCTCTTACCTAATAACATTTTCCAATCCTTTCCTTTCACTGTCTGTGTTCAGCTGCAGTATAACTTTGTATTTGCTGACATCCAGTACTGTTCTTTGGTTTGACATATTTGGAAGTCTTTTAAGTCCTCCATGTGTCCTTATGTTCTAATTCTGTGGGCTGCTTTGGGACTTCATACCCCTTCCTGTTTTCACTCTGTCTGGTTAATCAAATCATGCTTCCGTTCTGTCTCTAAATTATCCTTATTTTTTACTTTACTGTTTTTGAAAATTGATTGTTTTGTTTGTCACTGCTTTCCCCTATGTAAAAATAACAAGTTTTGGGGTTTTTTTTAAGAAAGGATTCCTCTTCCTGGACCGTGTTTTTTTCAAGGTGACTCTTTACTGCACTGTGCAGTACTTCAAGTGCATTTGATGTTGGAATTGGCACACTGTATTGTTTTTGTCAGAGACTGATGTCTGGGAAGAGCTTTATAAAGTATTTTTTCGAGTTCCCTTTCTCCACTCATTTTCATATTTATACTATTACTCTGTGCTTATTCTTATCTTTCACTATTCTTTTTTTCCGTGATTTTGTTTTACTTATTATTTTGTATTTCTGCCAGCCTTTAAGATCTTTAAGAAGACACCTATTCTGATTTCCTCTCTGCTCTTTATCTTGTAGTTTGGTGTATTTTCTCTCTTTCATTTTAAAAAAATTGTCACTTTATATTATGGTACTGTTTCTGGTGATCTGCATCAACATACATTATTTTCAGTGTGTCAGTCTTCTCTGATGTTGTTCATATATACACATACAATTCTTAACTGGGTAGCAAAAATAAAAGAAAGATCTTTCCATATACAGTCTTTTTCCTGTCTTTTTTTCCTCTTGTTTCATATAGGTGGAGGAAGTTTTCCTGTTGCTATTAATTCTTAGTCTGTTTTTTTTTTCAGTGTTTGCCTAAATTCTAGGTACTCAACAGTCTCCTTTCACTTCATTTCATATTATTTGTAAAGATCTATTCTAATTGTGGTTTTTTATCCTTTTATCAAGCTCTTTGTTTCTACCTACAGTTCCTCTCATTGAAGAGGATGAAGACATTGAAGCCTTTTCTGGTATCGGGCTGTTTGGTCTTCCATCTGTAATGACATGAAAAGTATGCATTTCCTTTTGAGAACTGATTTTTATTATGTGTACTTAAGTGTTTTTCTGAGTTAGCGTCTTTAAGAAGACAGCAGACTTTTTTTTGTGTGCATTTTGTTGTTTCTGTTATTGGTTGGGGGTTTTTGTTGGGTTTTTTGTTGTTGTTTCCTGAGAGAATAACATTTTAGTTAAATCTGCTTCTATGTTTTGTCCACTCTACTGATATTCCTGCCATAAAGTTGATGGGATCAGGAAGTGATCGTAGGTTTTTCGTGCATCTTTCATGCATCTCTGATAATTTATCTGTTATGTTACGCTGAGATTTGCTAATGTGTTAAACCTAAATTCTAGTCACTAGTTGTTTATTCATCTGCTTGTATCGACAGGGACTGAAATTTCAGCAAGGCTCTGTAGTAAGTTGTTACAACACTTGCTTTTTTTGAGGTTCTTTTTTTTTTTTTTACATTTATTTTTTGACTGCTCTCCATACACAATAATAATTCCAAGTGTTAAATGTTTTTATTTGTGCTGGCTCCCTTGTAGTGATTATCATTGTAGGTTGCAAACACTGTCTTACCATCTGTAAAATGTTTGTTTGCTGTAAATTACAGTTAAATGGTATTTTTATCATTAAAATGTATTTTGATTTTTTAAAAAATTCTTACAATTCACACTAGTTGCTATTTAGGTGGTTTGGGTTAGTGTTAATTTTTTTTTTATTCCTAGCTCTAACTCATCAAAAAATACTTTTTAGCTGGTTGTTTCTTTGAAAATGTAGGTAGGAGACTATTCATAGTGCTGTGTGAGAGACAGAGAGGGATTTGGTTTTTTGGCTGCCTCGTTAAGCGTTTCATTCCACCCCTTCTTCTGAGTTGTCCCTTTAATCAGCTCCAGCACACTATTACTTACTGGAACAGAAGAACAAAAATATTGGCCTTTTCTCTTCCAGTGTCTTAATCAGGGGCACGTTCTTTCCAGTTAGCAACAAGTCAAGAAATAATGAAGATCAGACTCAAAGTTGGTTTTCCAGATAGTAACGGAAAAGGAGGATTTTAAAATCCTGAGGATTTTAAAGGAACACTAAAGAAGCTTGTCATTGACTGTGCTGTCAGAGTCTTGACACAGTCTTCTGTCATACCTGATCTGATTTATTACCCTGTGCAAGATAACATAATTATACAAAATTTCTGTGACTAAGCTAGATAAAACTAAAAATATATAATTAGACAAACTGAATACATTGTTAATGATGTGTGGTTTATTGAGAACTGTAGGAAGTCAGAAATGCTTAAAATTTTGTGGATTTCAGCAGAAAGCAAAAATCTTTGACTGTTTCCTCTTCTGTTCTCTCGAGGACGTTTGGATTGCTGAAATGCTTTGATACTTAATGCAGTACACAGTATAGTATTATATTGCTCAGATACTGTTTAGAAAAAATTGTCAGAATTTGAAAGATGCACTTGAAATCTCTTTGTTTATTAATTAGAAATAAATGTATTAAAAATGTGCATATTCCACTGAAATGTTTTGATTTTGACTTGATAGAATTTAGGGAAAGCTATATAATGACATGGGGTTTTAACAGTTTTTTAAAGGTTTTGTAACTTTTTTGAAGGTTTTTTTTCAAATTGCTATTATCCTCAAGTTTTAATAGCAAAGTGCTTTATATTGAGACTTTTATTGAATGTAAAAAATTCTTATAGAATATACTTAAAGGAATTTTTTTTGTTCAAGCTTACTTTGTTCATGTGTTTTATGCAGATGTTAACTTTGAATGCTCTGTTGAGTGGAGGTCAGGTTTTTACTTAATTTTCTTACCTGGATATTAAGATGCAGCTAGATTTATTCTTTCATCCCACTTTATTTGGTAGGTAATTTTTGTATGACTATTGTAAAGTAGCTTAGTTGGTGGCTATGAGATGTGAAATGGCAGGCATGAGGGTCAGTACTGAAACAACCACCACATTGTACAGGTACGTAAACACTGTCAAGGTAGATGCCTGCTCAAAATTTTATGAGGTTGATGTCTAGACTGTGTTCCGCCCCTCCTTTTGTCTAGTGTTCTGCTTTAGTCAGATAATGTCAGTTCTTCTAATTTAAGTATTTCCTTCTTGGAGAATTCTGTTTCATTGTATAGCATTTCAAATTTTCTCTTACTACTTTATTATTTACTCTTTCTGCCCTCTTTGCTTGGTCTGTCTATAATTTTTGCAGAGAGGAGGTTTATCTGTCCATTTTCTCCTCACTACTAGGTTTGCTACAGGATTTGACGACTTAGTTTTACAGCTCTCTTTTTTTGGATTCTCAAATTATTTTTATTTCTGAACCTGCAACTAAGTGACATGGGATTTCATTCATTATTTATTTATTCTTAAAGGCAGTCTGTAGGTTGAGTTGTTTCTTAAATACACATCAACCCCCATCAAATGTAGAGGAAAACTTCCTGTGGCTAGTTTGATGTTTGGTGAATATCTTGAAAAAGAAAACACTTGAGATTTTTACATCTTTTTTCAGACTGCATTAGCACAGAGAAGGCACGCTTGAGATTTTATGGCAGCTATGTTATTACTATAACATTCTTCTGATAAAAAGAATATTAAAGCAGCACAGTTAAATGAGCTGACTGGAGAAGGAGAATAATTCATTCATCTGACTCTTGGATTGAATTTTACAACAAACTAAAAGGAGAATTTAAGGTTTCCATTTTGAGGCTTTTTCAAGCTAGCTTCATAGTTTCTAAATTTATGTCCTTAGGGTACCTGTAGTTCTTCTTCCCTCTCTTGTTTTCTTTCCCACTAGCTTGTTTTTTTTTGTTGAGTTTTTTTTCCTCCTAATATTGAAAAAAAAAAATCCCAGACTTATAAACATTGTTTTCGAAAGAGTGGAAAAAAGGTATCCTTATTTATTAGCTGAAATAGAATGTTTTTGTATTTTGCTTTATAATTTGTTTTCCTGGGTGTTGTGGTTGGAGAATTTCAGAACATCATTCATTCAGAACAACTTTTTTTTATTACTTTTCAGTAGAATTGCCTGTTAGAAAAAGTGCTATTGTCCTTCATTTATTGTAGGACAGAACTATCATGTATTAAAATTTTATTACTCTTCACTTTAGAAGAGTCATTTTACTACTATATTCAAATATCCTAACTTGAAGAGTGATTTTACATTAGAGTGAATATAAAAGTGTTGGTATCAAAACAAAACATGATGTATGAACTGTGTACTGTGAACTTTATCTCCTTGGGGCATTCTGTTTGGTCTTTAAATTTTCATTCAAATTTTATGGTATATAAAAATTTAAATTTCATTTTCTTCTTAGGACAATGTTTTAGTTTCAAAAATAGGGGTTGAAAATGTGGTTTTGCAGGAAGAGTGTATTTTTAGTTCACAGTTTCTGGGAATGTGTGTAATGTCACCCATAAGGAAATACTGACATTTGGAATGTAATATGCCACTGCTGATATGTGGTACTGCACATCTCCCAGTTCTCTTCTATAGACAGAAAATGCCAGTCGGGCAGAGTGAGACATCTTGCGTGGCTGATGATAAGATTTGAGTAAGAATATAGTTATGCAGCTAAAGTCTTTGATGACAGAGCTTTGAAGCCAGAGCCAATGTTGTTGCTGGCAGTCAGTGTTAAATAGAAGTATTCACTGTACTTATATGTTGGCAAATTGAATATGGAGTTTGTTATTTTTTGTCATTCTTTATGACTCGGATTCTAACACTATTCCTAGTACTACACCAATACTAATGCTAATAATAATCAGTTTCTAACACTCAGCCCTGTTCTGTGCAATCTTACAAAAATAAAACCAACCAAAAACTAGCTTATACTTGATCTACGGATACAAGAAAATCTTTGAATGGGATATTTGACATACTAAACGTTATTTTCACAGAGATTGTAGAAGAAGATGCATTTTGCCAAATAATGTATTTCATTGTCCTTTGCTAGTGAGCTGTACCCTGAATAGATTCACAACAATTTGCATTTCACAGCTTTTCATTGCATAGTACAACATGGCTTTGCTTGTTGATGGTTAGTGATAGAAGTATTTCTGCTTTATATTAGTGTTTCAAAAGGACATATATTTAATTTATAATTATGTTGGAGAAATAAACTCTTTTCCTGGAAATCAAATTTTTTCTAACAGTTGGACGACTATTGATGCTATTAAAAAACTGTCTTCTTTTGTGTCTGTATTCATTTAAGGTATGAAATAGTTTTACCACTGTAGTTTTGGTGCTCTCTATACAGTGTTTAGCACATGGGCCATTGGTTAACTATGACAGGCTGCATAGGTATTTAGGGTTTCCACTAGTTCTTATTTCCATACAGGCAGTATAAAGCAGCACATATGCTCAGAATTGGTTTAAGGAAAAAATATTTAGAAACAGATGCAAAATTCAGTAGCATGAATAAAATACATTGATCCATCTCCCTTCAGAAAGTTACAAATTAAATTAGCAATATTAGAAATAATAATTTTTTTTTCAATATTATCTGTTAGTTTGTCTGGTATGTTAATTAGAAAGCAATTTATAAAGCACTCATATCTCTATTATTGCTTGGTTCAGGTCTTTTGAAGAAAGTTCATGCGTAAGTGAATTTGATTAGGGTACCAGAGGAAGTCTGTTGAGTGTTGCTTCATACTATGAAATAGTTCTGAAAATTCCAATCGACTTAAAAAAAAAAAAGAAGGAAAAATAATTTCTTTGCTTTTAGAATAGTTTAAATTAATATATTTGTATTTTTATTAATATGAATTTATCATTTTCCCCAGGTTAATAACTATCCAGATAAGAAAATATTTTCCCATTCTCACTCTTACCAGACTGTTTATTTTTAGTACAGGCAATTTCCTTCCAGTTTCCGCTGTTGCTTCTGCTGGTTTTGGCTAGGGTGAAACCTGAAATCCTTTCTTCATACCACTGTTTAAATTTAATTTTAAAATTTGTATTAAGATTTCTGTAACTTTTTTTTAGTGCAACCCATTAGTTTTGACCATCAGGTTAACAGATAGTAAGCATTAAAGTTTGTAATTCTGACTTGGATTTGACAGAGTTTGAAATAAATGCAAATTAATATTTTTTACTTTTAACAGAAGAGGCTCCTCTTCTCTGACTCATATTTCTGAAACTAAAACCTAGATTTTCTTATGTATTTTTGACCTTTTTCAAAATGTCAGAGCTTGACTTCATCCTGCAAGTCAAAAATGTATGTGTAGGAATGGTGAGTCAGGTAATGTTGATTGTATCGAGTTGTCTTTGGGAAAAGAACATGGATATACATTATCCATATATATGGCAAGTTGATCTGAGCAGAGGAGGACACCGTGGTCACCTTCTGTTTTTCTTTTTTCTTTCTTGTCTTGATATGCATGTAATTTCTGACTACTGTGACTGTAAGCAACACGTTATCTCTGAAACTGTTTAAGCAGTTTAAACCTCCTGTGCACACCACACCTTGCTGTGGCAGGGGAAAGCCCAAACAAAGTGAGCAGAAGGAGAAATGGAACCATGAGTTGATGTCCTGACTGGGCTGGGCACTGTTTTTCTTCCTCAGCTGCCTTGCAGAAGAGCTCAGGATACCAGCGGTTCACCACTTTTCTCATAGATTTTCATGAAATCTGAAAGGAATATAACTCTTTTTTTAGAAAGAAGAAACCTGAGTAATTGATGTTAATGCTCATTCCCCAGTAAAACGTTCATTTGTGCTGTGAGATAAGGAAAAGAAATGGTCAGCAAATACTCTATAATAAAAACATTTATTACTCTTAGCTCTTTCGAAGTACACAGATTCATTTATATGCTTGAGCCCCATACACAAAATAGCATTAAGAAGGTAAATTATTTGTCCCATAGGCCAAGTGAGAGACAAAAAAGTTCTCTATATTAAGTAATTCCTAGGTGCCCTTGTAGATGCACAGGGGACATACTGGTTCACAGTTTTAGCAGTGTCTACAGTATGTGCTTTCTAAGGGATAAGCGGTGTGGTTTTAAACATTTTCTATTTACAGCAGTTTTAATTAAGGGTGTTTTAATATTAACACGAGTGATTTTTATTCAAACCTAGCTTTATTTTTAAGAATGCATTTTTTCAATTTAATCTGGTCTGGTCGCACTTTTCTCTCTCACAGACTAGCTGAATGCGGAGTCTGAAGGGAATGTCCTTAAAAATATATTCATAGCTATGTGGAAATGAATTGAAGAGTCAAAGAAAATTCCAGAAAAAGAAAAGGAACCAAAATATTGAGATATGAGAGGCGAAATGAAATTTAAAAAAAGCCACCTCCAAGGCCAGTATTATACTAAAGAGAATTATAGTAACTAGGGTGTCAGCTGCAATTATCAACAGATGATTTGTTCACAGTAGCTTTGACAGAAACTGATATGTTTATTTTTTCTTAGTGTAAGGGCAAAAAATACCTTTTTTATTAGAATTTTTCATTTCAGTTTGATTAACTTCAATAACCAGGATGACGGAAAATCTGCCCTTGTTTTATTTCTCTAAGTATTGATGGTAATTTCCAGTCCCTGTGTTGAGACCTGCTAGAAAAGTTGAATTTAATCATATTTTATTCTTCAGAACCTTTAAAAACTCTGTTATAAAATTCAAACGGAAGAGTTTTTTATAAAAAGTATTTGTAACTATAGATTTTAAAAGACACTTAGCAGATATTTCTGGTTTAATGCTGGGTTAAAAAATCAGATTCTGAGTTTTCTTATGGCCAATGACAATCTATCCTGCAAGAAAGGTGTTATAATAATGAAAAGAGTTACATGAAAATTCAAGTATAGCAATACAGTAAAAGTGTCTCCACACTCAATACCTTTAAATTTTAATTTACCTCTCTTCATAACTTTGATTTGAAGATCTTCTAGCTCATGCAGCTTTGACAGATTCCTCCTTTTATTTTCAAGCTCAGAAACACTGACTTTTTTTTCCAACTTTATGTATATTTGTATTTTAAATGCTCTTCAATGACAGTTGCTAGGGTTTTTTTCAGTTCCTAGATTATCTTCTTTTGTAATAGTCTAAATTATTTGGAAGCAAGTTTGTGAAGATGTACTTAATTTTCATCTAATGACTGCTAACAGTAATGAAAAGGTGCAGTATTAAATAGTGTCTTGTTTTTTACATACACTTCTTTTTTTTTACTTTTTTCTTGCTTTTGAGGAATCCCATTGAATACTTGTCAATATGGGTGTATTTTTATGGAAAGACTTAACCATAACTGTGAAAAAAAAAAAATCTTACTCACTTACTTAGTTACTTCCAGTGTGTTTGGACAGTGCCCAGGTCAGTGGAGTTCCAAACTTGAAGATCTCTAGATCTTACCAAAATTATGCAGTCACGGGTCTAGCTTCAGAGTATATGGGGCTGCTTTGCAGAACTGCCGGCTGCCAGTGGCTCCAGAGCGGCATCTGTTAGTTTGCATACATTTTAAAAAGTGCAGTCCCTCAGTAGGGGTAAGAAAATCCGAGGAACAGATATTTTATAACCTTATTTTGGAAATTCTGTTTATCTGCAAAATGAGCAAAACTCCTGTATCTTAACTGTCAACAGCCAGGCCAGGAAATACAGCTTTCAGTTGTATTCTTTGTTGTGGGACTGATCAAAGTAAGATGGGTAAGGGTTTTGGTATGAGGAGAATTATTAGAGTCAGATGTTTAAGAAGCCAAGGGGCATCTTAAAGTTCAAGAAGAGTGGTCTGTCAGGCAAGGACAGAATCCACATTTAGATGTGACACTAAGAATAATAAAGTTGCAGAAGCTAACAGTCAAACCTGAAAGTTTTGATCATATTGTATTGTTAGTGTTCATTCAACAGACTACCAATTTCCGTTTTCCAGGATACAAAATCATAAAATATTCTTCATCCTAACTTTTTTGCATAACTGTCCATGTGCATTGTACTGACCTCAGCCATTCATATTAACAGCAGGTAAAGATTTATTATGCTTTAATTTCTCTCAATTTAATCCCCAGAAGTTAATATTTGTTTCCTCCTGCTTTTTAGGAATGCTATTGTTAATTAACATTTTAAAATCTTTATTTTCTGATTTGCGGTAGAAGTTTTAGTTTTATTTTTAGCACAAAGCTGATTCAGTGAACAACTTGTAAGGACTGTATATGCATATTATGCATATATGTGTGTATATAAGTGTACTAACTTCTAGAATGAAGTTGATTATTAGTGTACCACACATAAATTTAGGACAGAAAAATGGAAGAACAACTTTACGGTTAAAAGGGAAAGGCTGTTTTATGCTACAGCATGTGTTGATTTGGCTTGGAGTTGGGATTGGGCTACTGATTTTGCTAGATTTAAAAGTGAGAGGGCACGAAAGGAATAAATCTGCCTTTTAATTAAATCTGCTGTGTAGCTGGGTTAGACACACTGTAAATACACAGATACCAATGTAGAAGTTGAATGTTGGAATTCAATCTGAACATAATCTCAAATGATGTTTACTGCTGATACAGTTTAGTCAGGCTTTAGTGGCATACTTGATCCTTAATTCCTGACTTTGACAACTGTTTCTAGAAGATACATAATTTTTCAACATTTTCCTCCTGCAGCCAGTTTTTGCCATACAAACATTAACCGAATAGGACTTGAGGATGAGAAGAAATTATTACATTGTAGATACATCTATATACTTATCATGTCACTAAAAATGCTTTGAAGTTTCTATTGGAAAACAAGATTTTCAATATTCAGATTCAGGTTCAGGATTAGTAAGTAAGGGAAGAGCAGTAAGAGAAGTAGCAAAGTGGGCTTCCCTAAAGAACTGTTGCAAATACTGTATGTTTATCTCTGTGTATATATGTATACATATTATTAATTAAAATTAACAGTTTTTTATAACATGTCCAAGCCAAATCATGCATCTTAAAACTGGCTCTTAGATTCCTTGTTGTGTACTTGCTTCAGTAAATCAAATATGCAATTATTATCTTTTAATATAATTTCTACGTGAAGATATGATGCTTAGATATGATATATTTAGCACTGAAATTACAAGCATTTGCTGGTATGGAAAGAGCATAAGGAGCAACTCATTATGAATGCAAGAGCCTGTTTTCAGTGAAGCTAAATCTCAGGTTTCACCATTTCTGAAAGGAAAAATTGAAGTAGTTGCTTCTCTGTAGAACTTGTACCCAACGTATGTCAATGATAAAGGGCCGTTTGCACAGAGAATTCAACTGTTAAGTTGTTGTCTGTGAGACTGATGTTGTAAGTCTGGTGAACAGGATACTGAGCAATTTCCATGAAGCTCAAATGTTCAAGGAAGACAATAGTAGCATTCTTTTCCATCGTTTCTCTTGAGCCGTTTTGTAGAAATCCAAAGTACAGAAACTTTCATTAAATTTAATCGGTATTTACAGAACTGTGTGGAAACCCTGCAGTTTCGTATTTAATTAAATATGAATATTCTGTAAGGAAAAGCCATTTCCATAAAATCTAGGATGGAGCTGACTGTGCATCTTAGAGAAAAACCTGCCAGATCTTTCCTTTGAAGGCCAGTGCACAGGGCTGTGAGTATGTCAAATCAGTATCGGTTATATGTTAGCTAGTGATAAAAATACCTGGCAATCTCCTGTAAATACTAAAGTGTTTGCCGCTTTTCTGGCTTTCTGAAGAACTGTGATTGGTCTTGGCTGTTTTTCCAGAAAAACAAGTGCCTGTCTGTGTCCTTCACTGTGGTTAATGCCCCGTAAGTTGCTGCCCACGAGATGCAGGTCTGGGTTGGTACTGCTGGCCCCTGAAGTTATGAGGACGTTACAGAAACACTCTACCACAAGAACTGAGGCTTCTAGGCCTGGCAGCAGCCTACTCTGCCTCTAACTGCAAGTAAGGGCACCGAAGTAAACCCAAAACCACCTCCTTCAGATAAGTGGTTCAACTTACCTGTCAACTGAATCCCACATTTTTTTATTAAATAGGACCCATTTCAGCAAACATGCTGCATAAGCCCCTTTGATACTTTGTTGTTTTGGGCTGAGTGCGTTGCCCCACAGATGACTGAAAAAACCTGTCTGCCATCCTAGGCATCCTGTTGAAATAGCTGCTATGGGTGTGTTGCTGATTCTGCAGGTCATCTTTGAAATGCTGAAATGTGGTGTGTCTGTGTTCCTAACAGAGTTACTAAGGAATTTCAGAGAGAAGTGATAAATTCCTGGGTATTTTCTGCATGGAGAACTGTGAAATGATAAAGTGTGTCCGTGTTTCAAGTCTGAAGAAACCAATATTAAAATCTTGTCAAATCTTGGTCAAGGATCAGTTCCAAAGTCAGTGTTAAGCCTATACTTTGTGACTGAGCTAAACGGAAATGCTGATTTTAGTTCATTATTTTTCTGAATCACTTTTTATGAGTGCACTTTATGCGACTGCATGGCTCTAACTTCTGGATTACATTTATTTCTATCTTTGGAATAGCCTGCATAGTCTCAGTAGAGGTGAAGGTATTTGATGACATATCAGGAGGATTAGAATTCATTTCATGGTGACTGTCAAGCCTTTGAAATTTGATTTTGTTCTGCAAATATGTGTAAAATACCCTAACATCCAAAGAATGTTTCAGTAAAAATTGTTTAGAGGTTTGAGTGTATCTGTATTGCATCAAGTAAGTAGTTTTACTGCCCAGTACCTGGCATTTTTTTCCGCTGTAAATGTCTGTGGATGTAGGTCTGATTAAACTTCTGTATGGGGATATCCCTACCCGTGGATATGTACACAAAAGAGTAGAAGAGAAGGAATATAAGGTCTCTGTTAACTGTGGCTGTTAGTTTGAGCTGGGCAGCATATGAGTTTGTGGTATTAATTCTGCCTTTAGATTTTTTACATAGTCATTTTTTCAATTGCATTATTGTAGTATCATTATGTTTTAAATATATTAGTATATACATAAAAGCCTCCTCCGCTTGTGCTTGATCTCCTTCTGCCACATTGCCAACAACATTTCCTGTAGCATCAAGATACTTATTTGGGATTTTTTTTGGGAATGTTTTGTTAAATGGAATTGAAATACCACATACCACAGTATTCCATAACTGCAGGAAAACCGAACACTCAGAGAGAAAATTAATTTATTTAGCAACTCAACTGATATCCAAGAGATTAGAAGTTGTCTCTCATGTGACTCAATTTACCTAATTTGGAAGTTTAAAATCAATGTAGTTCTACAAGTAGCTTTTAATGTACCCTGGTTCAACAGCAAGTATATATATTCTTCTCAGACTAAGGGAAGCCTCTGATGTTGAAGTGGCCAGAGGAGGAGTAACTTGCACAGCTGCTGATGGAAGGGGGATTGGACACAGGTGGGCAGGCTAAAACAGCCTGGGCTCAAGTCAGCCTAAAATGCAATGTCACTGCGACCTGCAGTGTTCCCAGTGGGTTATGCATTTACATAGACACCTTGATAGTTTCACCTATTTTGTCATTCTGACAGTTTGCACTTTTCAGTTTGTAGCTATCATATGGACTTATCACTATAGCTAAATGAGCTGTGAATGGGTCAAAATGCCTATAGGAACTTGTTGGTTTTGTTTGGTTTTGATACAGATGATACAGGTTTTACTGTTCAGTTAGACCTAAGAAAAGAAATCATTTATTCAGGCCATGTCCTGTTGATTCAGCCAAACTGATTTAGTGGGTGTTACATGCTCAGGCCTTTGAAATCCAAATTTAAATTCCCACGTGAAACAGGTTTGTCCTAAGCTATACTGATCAGCTGAATTTGTAACTTTTTTTAACAGATCTTCATGGACTGTCAGAATTTTGAATATTTTAAATGCACTTTCTTATTCATGAAACGAGGATACTTTTAACCTTTTCACTGTTTACAGCTGGAAGGGACCATAACCTTTGTGTGAACCTGTGGTAACTTATGCACTGTGATGCCTATTCACATACTGAATCCTAAAAGTATTAAAGCACCTTTCTCAAACTACTGCACATGTCTCTTACAAAAAACAAAGCATTGGGCTTTTAATTGAAATTAATCAAGAATGTTATAGGATATCTTAAAAAGAATGAAAGTAAATCAATGTAAGTTCCAAGCAAAGTCAATTTAAAATGAAAGAATGAAAGTATCCAGGGGTTTGCTAAATGTTCATGTTTCTCTAATCATCTACAAAATCCTTCACATAAAATGAATTTTTTTTTTATGCTACCTTGTGTGAAGTCTTGGCCAGTAATTGTAGAATTATAATGGTCTGGTTCATAATCTTTTCCTTTATTCAGGCTTCTACAATTCTGAAAGGCACAGGCTGAACTGAGAATAAATGAAAAGTATACACTTCTTTTCATTTTATTTCTGCCTTTTCAGTCTGTATCTCAGTTAGATGCGGAATTCCTGCTCCACTCAGTTAAAATGCTGCTCTCTAGAAAGAATTTTTATGATGTATAAATAACAGGGTTTTTTTCATAGCAAGCTGAAAAGAGTTTTTCTTTAAATATGGCTGAACTGCATACAGAGTGTCTACTATGTTGCATCATAATTTCATTCTCAATTAAAATGATTGGTGAGCTCCATATTAACATGATCATTACATTAAGATTGTGTTTTGGTATCTGCAGTTGCAGAACTGTGTAAAACTCCTTAAATGCTCCACAGCATGTTTCCACGTGCTGTTATGGAACAGATATAAAAAAGTGATTGTGAAAGTATGTTTTCTCAAGCCCAATTGCATTTGTTGTCAGGTTATTGCAAAGACTTGCAATAAATTTAATACATTTCAGGATGATTTCTTTTGCAGTTTTCCTTCAATTGGATAGACTCTCGCTTTCGAAATATATGTGCCAAAAAGTAGTCTCACACAATTGTGTTCAGGTTGGTTTTTAAGAATCAGCTATGAGAAGATGCTTTCCTGTTACAATTTTCCCATTTTAGGAAAGTGTAACAGAAACAAAAAAGATACTTGCTACACTATGTATAAGATACTTAATGTAGTTAATGAAACTTGGGCAGTATTTTAACTACTGTGTGATATTTATTTATTTTGAGGGAATATTAGTCTTTTTCAGTTTTCTTTACCACATTCAGTGGTAGATCAAAACTAATTAACTGGTGTTCCTGTAAGCGTTTTTGCTTACAGTATCTAGATCATAGCAAAGTTTCCTCTGCTTTTTTTGTTTGGTTGGGTTTTTTTGTGTATTGCATGTCGTCCATAGAAAATTCTAGATGAAAAAGAAATGTTCATAGACGAAGAAAACATGCAACATGGCAATGAATTTTTGAGTGTTTATAACCCTTGTAAATTCAGTCATGCCATCTAAATATATACCCAAATAATAATTCTGTGCACTACATGGGAAAAAGAGAAAGGGAAGATGAGTCTGGAAACTTTGTTTAAGAAATATATACACAAACAGCATTCTAGATAAGAATATGTGCAGTTTGAAGCTTTTCTATTATAGATAACAAATAGAGTTCAACATGCTAGAGGCAAACGTGTACTGGCACCGACAGTTTGAATAATTATCTTCACATCATGCTTAAAAACTTTACATTGTTTTAGTGTAGAATGTAGTTTGTTGGTTTGGGATTTTTTAAAATTTAATCAGAGCACATGCCTAAAATCCTTATCTAGAATTGCAGGAGGGGAATTCTGGTCAAGCTGTTAAGCTAGGAGCAAAACTTAGCTCATTCCAAGGTGGAATTTAATTGTAAATGCCAAAGACATGCACTTATCAGGCTTTTAAAATACTCTTGGGCATGACCACGTGAACACTGCTGGCAGGTCTGGACATTTTAATTATTTGAAGGCTTTGATTTTTTTTAGCAGGACAGAAAGAAATATTATGGAGGGTTAACATTTTAAATGTATTTTGGTGTCGACTTCTCTTGTGTATCCAATAGTAATCAGTGATACTAAGTACAATACAGATTGCAACATTTTCAATTTTTGTCCTTTTTTTAAAATTTACTTAGTGTGTAAAATTTTTCTTCACTGAAACACACCAAATTATTTAATGATTTTCCCCTAAAAGCTAAGCATTGTCACATACCTGTGAAGTACCATCCTTGTGGTCAGACTAATAAAGAAGAGGAAACAGGCTCTTTGACAAGTATATACTTCTTCCCATTTTCACACCAAAGCTGGTCTTGCCAAATTACTCCATTGCCCATCTTTTCTTAAGTGAAAACCAGTCTGAACATCAAACATCGGTGAATTAAGCTAAAAGTTCTCATAGTTTGTCTTTGCAACCACACCCAGAAACAAAATATGGTGTGGTTTATGCTAAGAAATATTAGTGTGCAAGTGCAAAAGGCAATGAAATAGAGTAATGTAGGCTATACTCGAATTTGATAGAAGCTGTACAAAACTGTTCCATTTTATTTGTTCAATTGTTGCTTTTCAGCCTAATTAATCAGTCTCTGATTAATAGAGGGCTTGTGAGAGTCAGTATTTTTCAGTATAATACCTCTTAAGTATGTTTCTTTACATGTTAATCAGTTCATGAAAGGAACTTTGCCGAAGTGGCTTGGCAGTTTTGCAGTCTAGAGTATTAGCACTTGGAATTTTCCAATTAAAAGTACGCTTTGTTTTTCGAGGTTAAGACTGGAACATGGGATATTTTGAGATGAGGAGGCTGTGCTATTTAGATAACTGCCCTCGGGTAGCTGTTCCTTTATTCACGAGCCATCAAAAGAGGTGAAATGCGTTATGTCTGGGCTGCAGCTGGATTGAAATTACTTTGTTCTACTCTAAGTCTAGAAGACCCAAATAGTAATTTAGTTCATGCGATAGGTCAAAGGTTGTCTTTTGAAAACTTTTCTTCAGGCTTTTCAAGACCTTACTGATCAAGATCTTTGTGCCAGGATGTGTTGCTGTCTTGAAAATCATGTGCTTTTGTTTCATTTCTGAGCACAGCCTATCTTCACAGCAGTGAATACAGTTCATTGACCCAGAAAGGCTTTGATGACAGCTACTGGGCACTGGAAGCAAACTTCACCAGTTGAAGCTGTGCCCCATGAAAGATGAGGGAGAAAAAGCTAACAGTATGTTGTTCATGCAAAGATAAAGGATAAAAGATAGTAGTGTGTTGCTTTCTGTGCCAAAGGCTTCTTTCCTGCCTCTTTTTCCACAGCTGTTTTTACTTGTATGTTTGGCTTAGGCTATTAGCATAATAAAAACAAGTGCTCTTATAAGGAACTACTTGATGAATGTGAATGTTTTGACAGTAGACATTGGTGCTTTTAAAGTCACACAGACTGATAGGTATCTGCGCTTAATAACTTTCTTTTAATAACTTAAAAACTTTTTAATAATAAATTTTTAATAACTTAAAAGCTTTTATTTAAATAACCATGCAGCAATACAATACACATTGCAGAAAAGTGTATGTATTTGCTATCTCTTTGCTTGCTTGTGGAAATTAATTTTACTATATCAGGATTAGAAGCCTGAGCTACCCTTTTGTGGAAACCTCGTCTTTCAGCCACTTAAACTCATATCACTTACTATACTTTATATTAATTATTTACTATCCAGTGCTTGATTGCTCTGCACGCACTCTGTGGAAAATAATTCTCTCCAATAAGTTCAACTGAACTAAGCACAAGTTTGTGGAATGCACTTCCATATTGTACTTTTATTTCAGCTTCTAAATGTCTACTTATCTTATTTATAATACTTACGTTTTTATTCATGAGTTAAATACCCACAATTGTTTAAAATATAAATAAAAATTATGATGTCGGAGAGGCTTTACAGTGCCGTCCCCCACCTTTACCCCTTTTCTGCATGGTAGTACTTTTGCGGTTCTTAGACTTTTCCGTATTTTACTTTGGCAGCTTCTTTGAGATTGAAATATGCTGAAAAGTTGAGATTTTTATAAATATGTAGGCTGAGGGCCATCACTTCCTATTGCCCTTGTCATTTCAGGTAAGGTTGCTTCTCTGTGTGACACTGCTGTCACTGGAATTGCACCCTGTCCTGTTTTAATGAAAATGAACTGGGTACATTTAAATTTAAGTAAGTAGCCTGACAGATAAATCAAGGGACCAGAAGTCTCTGGCAGTGATGGACACACTGAAGTGGTATTGCAGTCGTGTGAGCTGGATCAGCCAGCCCTAAAGGGTGGTCCAACCCTGAGGTGGCTGTTAACTGTGTCAGTCATACTTCATGCAGATAGCACGGGATACATTTGATTATACCTTACAGGATGAACCTGCTTAGCAGATAGTAATTTTCCTTTTGCTGGTCAGTGTATAAACATTAAAAGTTTGTGCTTCCTAGAAACTAGTAATAGTGTAGCTGCTAATTCCTTGAGCAGCTCATTTAACCTATAAACACATATGGATATATGTGTAGAGATACATTACATGGAACAAGACTTACGTGTCTCATTTAGAAACAGGTTTCTGTGAAAGCTGGGCTTTTGGGGCTATCTAGGTAAATATCTGAAATGTAGAATCACCTGTAGTGTTCTTCACGAGCTAGGAGCTGTAAGGCAGCCTGAAAAATAATCATTGGAAGTTAAAAATAACAAGAACACTTGATAAGTTAAGTCCTTATGTTCAATGAAGCAAGTTTTCTGTGAGTAGTAGGTACACACATGGTTATTTTGGCCATAGGTATAGATTAATATTTATTTGTTGATATTAAGAATGGACTTAAGCATCTTCTTGTTTAGTTGTCGAATAATTGATTTAAAATCTCTATGTAATTTAATGATTAACAACTCTTAGCTGTTTACAACTTGAATGTAAATTCAATGCATTACTTATGATAAAAAATATCATTGGTAATTACACAATCTCTGTATTTGACAACTATTTTGAATGGTAATTTTGGTCATGAATGTCTGGATTCTGATACATGAATGTAAAATATTCTTCAAGAGCTTATATTTAGGGGGGAAATCTCTTAAATAACTCCTGCTGTTTGCGTGTGTCTGTTTATTTTAATCTAGTTCCAGAGTATCTCCTTTAGAAGTAGGGTATTTTTGTGTATGTATATATATGTGTCCGTGTGCATGTGTTTATACAAAAATTAAGTTACAACAGTGCTTTTTAAATACTAGTTTATTCAGTAGACTTGTATAGGCAGGCTTCAATATACTGTCTTAAACTGAGAATTAGTTCTTCACTGAGGAGGTTCTGGTCAGTCTCAACAGTATCCCATTTTTATTAACCATTTGCCTTAACAGTCTGGCATTTATAAGAAGTACAAAAATATTTTTGCATTTTATGTTATTCCTCTTCTGCTTTGTTGAGTATAGGATATATTGCTTTTATCTCCAAAAAGCGTCAACCCTGGAGCAAGTTTTGAATGTGGTTTGTAAAACTGCAATTATGAAATAGGTAGATCTCAAAAGGTAGTATTTTCTGTTGTCTTCCTCTGTTCTTTTGTAAAGAATGGCCAGATCCTTCTCAAGGACATTTTATTTCTGCATTTTAAGTCTTATCAATAGCCTAATTCAGTAAAAATCCATGGCTGCTTCAGCACAGAGGCTGTGCTTACTCCACCAGACAGTGCTCTGATGACATGGTTCACTTTTAGGAAACAACTTTACAAACTGAGTTCTTCCCAAAAATGTTTTCATAGTTGCCATGAATTATAAGATAAAGACGTTGAGATAATCTTAAGAAATGAAGTTAGAAGAAGGCTGTATATGTTTACCAGTGGTATTATAAATGCTTCAGTACAGAAATTACATAATGAAACTTCTTTTTAAAATCAAGAATACTAAAGCGTTTAAAGAAAGAATGAAAATAAATTGCAACCAATGTCTTCACAAACTGCTTGGGTTTTTTACTGTCTTCATAAGTATGATATCCTTGCTGTTCTTTTAAACTTGTTAAGTAACACAATTGGCAAAAAGTCTGACAGAAATCAGTTTGTTACCGTCTCAACTGTAACAGCTGGTTTATCCTGTTGATGTGTAAACTGCACATTTGGAACATAAAGAGCAAAAGCTGAGTAGATTGACCTTTCTGGGTGAATGAAGAGGATGATTAATCTTAGAATATTTTTAGAACTTCCTAGCATAATTAATTTCTATTTTGGATACATAGTTCATCACTGTGGCCCTGGTAATCTTGTAGCTTTAAATTAAGGTTGTATTTTTATACTCTGTTGAGAAGACTTGCTGAATCAAATGCCTTTCCCATGAGACCAGATAGGGAAATTTAGGAAATTTTTTTTACCTAGGACTTGTTTCTCAAAGACGTAGTCAGTTACAGATAAAATAAAAATCTGAGTTTAATGGGTTTAATTTTTTCTTCTTTTTATTAGGAAGTATTAAGAAGTAGCACCTTCTATCCACTAAGACCTGTCATGTTTTTCCCCTGGCTTTATAAGAATATTACCGATAACGATAAGCGATTGTAAAGGTGATACTCCTTGTTCTTTGAGCTTTATGGATAGTTTTGAGTTGTTTTCACAGTAGAGAAAAAAAGGAGAGTGAAAAAGATGAGGGTCAGACAAATGGCAGCTTTGTTACTTACTCTTTCTTCTGTACTGTTATAGTGAAAGAGACAGTATCAACATCAGAGCTGCAGAGCTGCAATTGTTAAAGTATTTTTACCTTTTTTTTTATTATTTAATATTTTTCTGACTCAAATTGAAAATTGCCAGTTCAACCTTTAGGAAAAATCTTGATAGTCATTCCTAGGCATAGATTGTTTGGAAGGGCACCATAATAAATGGGAAAAAAAAATCATTAAAACAGTAAGTTAAAATTGAGGAAGAAAAAATGTTTCATGCAAGCCTTTTTTTCCTCTCGCATAGGTATGTAGTAAAAGTTAGTGGAAAAATATTTTATTTGATTCCAAAGTGGGATAAGTCTTCCACCTGTTCTCTGTGCTAGTATATGTAAGGAATGTTATTTATATTAGTCAGTTGCAGAGCCATTCATTCCAGTCATTGTTTCCTCAACCATTTTGTCCTTAGGCTTATAATATGATGTACATTGCCTAAACTTTATATCGTAGCCATGTTACATCACCACAGATGGGATAATATTGCTCCAGTTATCAAATTTAGGTGTCTTTGCATTTAGCCTTCACATAAGAATTCTTTCTTAGTTACTTGCCATTTTTTGTTGCAGAATTCATTTGTGTAAGATATGATTGTTTATAAAGAGATGAGCAAAGAATATCTCATTTACACTGCTGCTTAATAAGGGATGCTAATATTATTGATGTTATTAAAACTTCCATGGTACTGTTACTCATGGAAGGACTCCCTAAATTTTAACTTCTGGAAATGAATGTTGTAAAGTTTGGCTATTGAGTAACTTAAAATTCTTTGCCAAAATTGTTATGGTAATATTATATCACCCTTGTTTCACATGTATTTGACAAAATCTTAACTTGATGACATTAGGTAAGATCAGTGTTAAAGAGAAAACATGAACCTAGGGGAGAAGGTTTAAAAGCTAACAAACAGAGCATGGCACAGAATTAAAGAAATAATCCTGGGATTGTATTCTGATTTGGATAATGTGTTGTCTCTGTGGGATGGTACCTTTGAACATTAGGATACTGCAAACCTCGCTTTTTAACACTGTGGAGAAACAGATCATTGCACAGAAAAGCTTCCTGTGAGTGCAGCATAAAAAGGCCACATTTATAGTTAATTTGCTGTCTGTGGTACCCCTTCAGCTGAGCTTCAGCTTCTCTGTATATATTTAGAGCAATTCAATGAATACGTGCCATTAATAAAATACCAGCATACTTTGATTTGGAAAGGGAAACAGCTAATTTTAAATTAAAGGATAAAGCTTGATTATCAGACAATTAGAATATTCTTGTAAGAACTTGATTCATTTACTGTGAACCAGTTATTCTTAAGCTATCATGTGCATCTAGGTTATCTGAACTTCTCATTACATAAAACCAGATAGAGTGGTTTGATGTTATATAAAAGGTACCTTCTGGTATATTTTTGTGTGCTACTTGAAGATGTTTTGTATTAGTGGGGAATTTCTTTGTGGTTTCTTCTCCTTCTTCCTGCTCACCAACTTTAAAGGCAATAGAATTTTCTTTATGTTACAGCAGCAGTTCTCAGTAGTGAAGACCTGCAGAATACTTTTGTTGTTACTTCTTGAATACATGAGCGTCACTATGAACAACTGTATCTTTAATCAAAAATCATGTAGGCTAAGGAGAGACAAGGTATGGCTTAAAACTTTTAAAGGCAAACCAGTGATAGGAAGACAAATCTGGGAAGAATAAGGATAAGATTCTTGCAAAGCCAACAGCACACTAGAGCAGAAACTTCAGAGCCATAAAGGTTTCAATAGCCATGATGCAGCTGCTGTGCTACAGCCCTGTAAGAGTCTTCGGTGGGTAGAAACTGTGAGAAGTGTTGTGTCTGGAGTGTTAGAGAAACTTTTAAGACAGTCTTTTTTCAGAGATTATGAAAGCAGTAACAAAGCTTAAGGGCCATTTTTGCAATTTATATATCATTTCAATTCTTATGGATTAGCTATTTCTACAGAAATAGAGTCTGGGTAATTGTCTGCTCTATGGTCAGATTTCTCTGTATAGGCAAAGCACTCCAGCAGCTGTCACATTTTAGGCAGCAAATATAGCCCTTCATGTCTGTTCTCTTTGCAGCTTTGAATGATGACTGTTTCTTGTGGGAAGGCACTGGGATCTTCTTGTTCTTAAGACAGTGATAAAAGTAAGTTGCCATCAGACAGAGAATACATCATATATTGCTGAACAGAAGTTTTTTGAGGATTACTGATAAATAGTATAAACTTGTAACACTTAATAAGTACAAATTATTCTTAATATATCCCCATTTTAGAAGAATATACTCTCTAAAGAACATAATCTTTCTGGTAGCTTTTTTTACTGTTGAATTGCATTGACAGGGTTTTTCATCTATAAGCATTGTAAATATATAATATTTTAGTGTAATATTTGAGAAAGTAGGATTGTTTTCCTTGCATCTTGTACTATTTTGTTTATAAAATGAAAAACTTTACTGGCACTCTTTCTGAATGCTGAGCTGTTGTGCTTTATCACTGAAATTTTCTTATTTATCTTCCTTTGAAGATAAATTGTTTTTATTTTTAAATTTAAAAATGTTCCTATGAAAAAAATACTCTATGTGATATACCCATGGGAGAAATTAAGTTTTTGTTTTTAAGGTGCTTGTATGCTTCATGTTCTGTTAACAGTTCTGTTTCCTTACCTAAGGAGAATTACTTACTCTGGTGTTACAGTTTGTGTTGGATGAAATCCACCTACAATGAACTGACATTTAGAGACGTGTGAATATATGCCAATTCTTACACAAACACTAATCAGGAATTATAAAAACTAATGTTACTCCTTCTGAATCTGAAGTGTATGCATTTGTCCCTATTTTGTAGACTTCATCTGTATTTCTAGTGCAATGTCTACCTTACATCAGTTCCTAAGCAGTTAAATGCTATTTGCTAAGGTAATACTGTATTTGTGTGGATAATACAGCCTGATTTGTTCTCGAAGTCGTCCATTCGTATGCTCTCAGCATTACTGTAGAGGCCTCTGCTGTGCAGAGTACAATTGTGTCAGATTAAAAAGCTGTAGGAATTTTGACAGTGAGAGTTGGGTAGAATAAAAACAACAGAATTGAGTAGAGGAATCTAATAAAGTTCTGTGAAATGATGTAATGCTCTTCAAACTGTTACGGGACACTTTAAAAATATTTTAAACTTGTTAGTAGTCCTACTGCATCTTTGCCAACCTGTAGTTATAATATGCATCCCACTTAAAGCTGTTTGGGGTGCAGAAATGAATTTTAAGTAAATAAAGCAGAGAAAATACTGAGCTTGTATTTTGAGCTGAAGAGTTTTTCTGGCTTACCTGTACAGGGATGCTGAACTTTACAATGCAGTCTGTGCTTAAGACCATATGTATGACAGACGGAGTTTGGCAAATCCCTTTTTTGGGTGCTGGGCTCGATGTGCCATTGACTGGATTCCAGGCTTTTTCAAGTCCTCATCTAGCATGTAGGTCTGTCGCATCTGGTGTTCAGGGAACATTACTTACATCACGGGTCACGCTTCTGTAGGCCTGTAGGCATCTCCATGTGTAACCTCCTGGCATCTTAAGTTCGATTAGAGAGCTTGCTTCAGCATGAAGAATAAATATAAATATGTTGATAATTTTTACTGCTATTATCTGAAAACCTGGGATTGTTTACCGCTAAAGAGTACGGTGAAGATAAAAAACCATTTAGCCAGACAGCTGTATTTTTACATACACTATGAATCTTTCCTAATCCTTCCAGTACTCTATGAAAATCAGATGGAAAGGTGGAGATAGAAGTGCAGATAAAAATACTTTTGTTTGTAAGAACACTAAAGACATTAAATGTATGATACTTAGTGTTAGTCACCTTTCATGAATTCAGCAGGAGACCATTCAACAGATTTTCTTTCAGTGCTACCTTCTAAAATTCCTTGTATCATCTGTTAAAATACATGTTTGTGGAAACCTCATGTGAAACAACATACCTTCTTTTCCTCCTTCAGGAAGAGACTATGGTTACATTGCTTAAATAATTTCTTTCTTCTATCACTTGGTCTGCAGGAATAATGAAAGGACTTAATTCCAAACATGCTGCACTGAAACAATGTAAGTTCTTCCTTTATAGAATAACTGTATTTTTCTGTCTTCACAAGAAGACATAATTTATTTGCTCAGTCATTTGCAGTTTTATTCTGAATAATTTTATTTAAATTTCAGATTGGATAAAGTAAATGTGGAGACCTCTACAAAATAGAAGTCTATGAGGCTGAATAACACTTCCTGATTTTCCTACTGTAAATGTGGTCTTTTATCAGTGTAGAATTAAGCTTGTCATCCACAGAGTGGATCATGTAGCTGTGACAATAAGGAAGCCATAATACTAGTTCTTAAATTGTGATGTTATTCTGATTATTAATTTTACAAAGTATTTGTTTCTTTGGAATACTATATTCTTTTGAGTAATTCTTCCCTCTAGCATAATTTTTTATTGTTGTCAAATTGAAAAAAACCCTTTTCAGTATATTTTAAGATTTCTTGAAATGGATGCCTGAGAAAGCCTGCTGTTTTGCTTGAATTCTAGCAGCTTTAAAATAAACAAACTCCCCAGAAAATCTACCTTAGCTGTCAGTTGCATATCCACTGCACAGCCTAGTGATACTTGTAGTTGCAAATGTATCCTTAGCAAATGTGAAAGGAGTTTCAGTTCTAATGTCCTCCCAGTTACTAGAATATAATTCTAAATTTTCCTCTTCCCTCCATTTCAAAGTAGTTATTCACAACCTGCCAATATTATCACTTTAGGAGAAAGCAATCTTATGATGCTGCTACAATAGCCTAAGAATTCACAGAAAAACATAAGAAAGCTGTAGATGCTATTTCAAAATCTGACCTTAACTTACACCATTTGTCATTCAATATTGTTGTAACTCCTATAATCTTTAAATTAATGCCTTATCCTGTGTAGAGAAAACAGACAGAGGAACATTTTCACTATATAAAGCTGCAGAAGATTTGTTCTGCTGGCTTCAACATTAATCATTAGGAGTCAACAAGAATCTTCTTTAGTGAAAACTGTTCCCTTATCTGTTTATTTTTCTGTGAAATATAAACAGCAAGAAAAGGCATTCAGCGCTAATTATCATATAATGACATTCCAGTGGCATCTGAAGTGATCATATTAACTTCACATCATTTTAAGCAGCAGTACAGAGATACTGTACAAATAAGCTTAGATCTAGAAAGAGTGCAGTTTTGTAACAGAAAATGATGACTCCTTTTTACTTTAACCTACACTTAATAGAATTTTTCATTCTTAGGAAGAGGATGGAAAATGAGCAGGAAAATAACAAATGCAACCAGGTGTGTCTTCACTGAGTTGAATGCTCTGTGGTTTTAAATGGCATATACACATATATTTGTGTACATTTGTCTTTATCTACCAATAATAAAGGAAATACAAAGCAGATAACAACTGTGAGCTCCAGTTAGTAAAGATTTAGTAGAGTTTACTGAAAGAGTAGTCTCCCCGTTTTTCTAAGCTGTTAAATGTAAGTGAAGATGATCGTCTCCAGCACATACTGCAAATCAGAAAGCTGTTTTAAGTTTTTAATCGTTTAATGGTTGGTTTTGTTCTTATTGCTGCAACAAGAAAAAATTACGGTTTTAAAGGCAGGGCCAAACCTTTGGCTACTATTTGCTGGCAATACAGCAAAGTATACTCGCGTTTAAAAATGTGTAAGTGTGAAGACTGACCATACCAGCTTAATGTGATCACCTCAGCGTATGCATATCATGCAATTTCCAGTGTTATATCCAAGTACTTTTTTTACCTGTATACAGATAATGTATAGTACTTAGGAATGCTAACAAAGGAGAGCACATAATGAGTGACTGCTATGGTTTAACTGCAGCCACTGAAACCAGCAGAGTGACCTAAGTGTTTGCAAGCATGAAATAGACTTATAACCAAGATTAATGTGAAACTTAATGATAATTTCCATGGCACAGTTCTTTCTTCATAAAAGAGACAATTATCAACTTACTCTAATAAAGCATACTGAAAAACTGTGAATTTCTCCATTGTACTTGGTGGGAATAATGTGGTGTGTCGGCGCCTTATTAAAGAGATGGGACCATCACGGTTATACACGATTTATTACTTGAAAATCAAATAAGGTGTCAGTCTCAGAGGCCGTGAGATTTAGTAACAAGTTGCCATAACTGAAGATAGTCATGAGTTTCAAAGTTACATGGCAATTTATAACTTTTTGGTCCAATAAGCAATTAACACGAAACTTTTTTTTGCCTTTATAACCTATCACCTTTGGTATTTTTTACTGCAATGTGTCTGTCTTTCAACCAGCTCTAACATGCTAGCTCACGTACACACCTATACTTCTATAATAACATCTAAATTCTTAATTTAAGCTATAAAATGACATTACTATACTTAAAAACCCTCCACCATATCACCCAATACATATTCTTACTTATAACTATAGAAATACAGGTTTATAATTCTTCTGCTTAAGGTCTGTATACCTTTAACATTACATCAACCCAAGCTCTTTCCAGGGCTATAAATCAAACTCATTAGTGCCTGTGGAAGTTTCTACTCCTCTGTTTCCCACAGTGGTGTAGGTTAATAAATACGGTGTTAAAAAATTGTAATTTTAATCATCTATTAAATATGATTATATTTATAATATCAAGAGTCCGTTCCCATGTTCATAAACAATATGAATTTCTATCCTCTGACTCTTATCACTCACAGGCTGAATCCCTTCAACTTTGGTGTTGCCTTGCAAACCACTTGCCTTCTGCCTTGAGATGTCTCCTTTGTACATAAGGATACATATCATACCTCTTCGTCTCCCAGCACATCTCCTCTTTTCCCTCTGGTTTACTGATAACAAATTACTTGGTAATTCAAGCCAGGCAACAAGGCTGTAATGCCTCAGAGGAAACTGATGAGTCAATTCAGACAAAAAAAAAAGGAAATTTGGGAGCCAGAGCAGGTTGTGAAGGAAGATAAGAACCCTCCATGAAGGAGCTGCAGGAGCTACACAGCACAGGAAACAGATAGAGCCGTTGCTGCATATTCTCAGCCACCTATGAAGAAGGAAAAATAATTGTCACAGATTTCGTCACAGGGTGAACTATGGCTTGGCAATATCTCAGGCCTCTTTTACAACCTACACTGAGACATTAACCTCTACTGCTGGGTTTTGTTTTGTGGTTCTTTTAATCTGATGTTACTGCTTTTTCTTCAAAAACTCACTATTATTTGGTATGTGTGAAACATGATTTCATTTGTAAGGTGTACAGTAGCATAAGTAGACTTTGAATGTAACTGTGAGTACTCAACCAGTATTCATCTACTTTTGTAAGATGTCCCTCAGTATGTAAAATGCAGGAACACTACTGATGTATTTTAAAGCACGGCAACCTTACTTTCTAGGTTATCAACATCTGAGTGCAGTTGGCAGTCTTACTACTTGAAATTGATGTTTTACTAGAAGATAAATTATAAAGAGTTTGGAACATGAAGATGAAGAGAGTGGTGGGGGTTTGGTTTGTTTTCATCATTGTTTGTTTGCTTGTGGGAAAGGTTTGGTGGAGGTGTGAGTTGGCTTTTGGGTTGTTTAGTCCAGAGAAGAGAACACTGAGTGGGGATCTCATTAGTTAATATAAATATCTCAAGGGCAGGTGCCAACAGGATGGTGCCAGACTCTTTTCAGTGGTGCCCAGTGACAGGATGAGGAGCAATGGCCATAAACAAAACCACAACAAGTTCCACCTCAGCTTCTTTACACTGAGGGTGGCAGAGCTCTGGAACAGCTGCCCAGGGAGGTCATGGAGTCTCTCTCTCTGGAAACATTCAAAACCCACCTGGACATGTTCCTGTGTAACCTGCTCTAGGTGACCCTGCCTTGGCAGTTGTGTTGGGACTAGATGATCTCCAGACTAGATGATCTCTAACTATACTGTGATTCTGTGAAATAGTTTATCTGTAAGCTTACTTTTCCAGCATTCTGGAAACTCAGATCAGTGTTGTTCTCTTTCTACTTTCCATTGATGTTGTGGAATTAATCAGTTGTTTCATATGGTATTTTGTGTTTCTCAGTTACCATAATCTGTAACCTCTCTTCAGTTACTTCCCTGTGGATTCTTTTCTTTGCTCTCCTATCTTCTGGTACTAGGGTTAATCGTATATTTTAATACTTATCTTATTATAAGGATTATGTTATTAATTTTGCTAAAATCTATGAATTATATTATCTTGAACATTTTGTCAGTAAGCATCAACAGGAGACTGGGAATAATTACAGCTGGGGCTGAAAATTCAGTATTTATTCAGTACCTCATATCTTTGTGTACTTTCTTCACAAGTAAGAACTTTGGTCTGTGGGAATATGGAACTATAGATTAAAAATAATAGATTGCCAAAAACTCTTATATGGGATTTAAAAATATTTTCAGGCCATTCAACTATCAAGTGTCAAATCTGAATTAAGAAAAAAAGAATTCTAGTTTGGGTACTTTTCATTACCTTAATAAAATCTATGTTCAGATATGAAAATTTATTTTCTCTTTCTCCACCATAAATGAAGTTACTGAATTTTAGAGGATTTGCAGCAGCTGTAGTGATGCTTGAAGCCACTGTGCTGGCCAAAATACACACTGGCTCAGCACACCGTGAAAAGACTGGAGATCAAACAAACAACAAAGAATTCTCTGTTTTAGGAGAGCCTGAAGACAGTGCTGCATGCAGTAGCTACACTTGCAGATTTTCAGACTTGCAGTGGGAATTAATGTGATATGGTCCATCTAACATACAATTTCTTCATTGTAACACTGGTGCCAAACAATGTTCTCTCACAATTCCATGTGGGTGACTTGTCTGTGACTGGTGGGTGTTGGGCAGGGATATGTCTGGTGTTTTCAGCAACACTATTCAGTTAACTCTCGTTTTTTTATCTTTTTTCACCCCTGGTATTTCAGTTTTAATTTTATCTGTACTATTAAGAGAAAAGGAAAAAAAAGGTATATGCATATAAAGAATCAAAAATGTGAGTGGGTAGAAATAAATGGAAGAACAAATGGTTTGTCAGGTACCTGTCTTAGTAGAGTAAAATCTGATAAATATCTGCAATAGAATCCAACCAGGTAGAAATAACCAGGTAAAAGCAGTCAAGGGTAAGGAGAACAAGCAGTAATCTGAAGCAAAAATTTGAAACTGAGGGAGTAGCCTCAGGTCAGGAAAGACAACTGGTGAGCATAGAGAGAATCCAATTAAGTGAGAGCACATCTAATGAATATAACAGGAACTAGTGCAAGATGAAACTACAATTAATTGCTGAATTTATTAACTTTCGATGTACTTAAATGGAATTCATTATGGTGAAATACAGTTATATTCCTGTACGTAAAACTTTGGTGATGCATAAATACATAAGTCTGCTGCTGACACCTACGTTGTCTGTCAGCATAAACATGCAAGTCCAGTAAGTCCATGCTTACTATCAAATAAATAGGTTCCTATTTATACCATTTGTCCTTTCATTTTCCTGTGAGATGATTTTATAGCTATCATAAACTGAATACTGTAATATTTTATGGTTGCTTTAGCTCAAACAATAGTCAAACTCTCCAGCTTGTAGGTTTGTATTTTTTGAAAAAAACTACTAGGTTTTTAAAAAATCAATGTAATAAATATTTTCTGAATGAAATGAAGGAGTTTTTCTTTTAATGACATCACATCTTTACATTACATTGCCCAACAGACTCTTAAAAACTCTTTAGCTTCTTCATATGAAAAATTTGTTAGACCAATTTTGTTTTTAAACTAGCATTTTCATGCAGCATCAGCCCAAATGACCCTCACATAGCTGGATCATGTCTGGGGATGGTTTAAAAGGGAGGACACCTGGTCTGGAATCTGGACGATTATTCTGGAAAAGTTTTAGGTTTTATGTGGCTACTTTGGCAGTGAATTTGATTTGCTCAAAAATGATTGGTGGCTTATGTTTGTTGCAGCCTCACAGGGCAGTGGAAGTGTGCTCTAACTGTAGCAGTGCAAAGGTCTGACATCGGGTATAGGAGAGCCCATCCACAGCAGGGCCTTATACAACTTGTTAAAATCATTAATTTTTGTTCTGCCTTAGTAGTGACATTCAGTGACAGCATGGTGCAGTGGAGGTCTAAGGGAGTGCTCCTACACAAAACAGGAATGATGAAATTTATTCAGTATCAAAAAAACACTAGCCAGATGCAAATAGCTGTTAACGTGTTTGAGAACAGAAAATTTGGTAGAGTCTAACTAAGTCATTATTAACTTACATTACACACCAAATTGATAGATTCCGTGTGAAGCACATTCTCCAGGGCTCTTGTGGTTTAGCCTGAGCTGACACCTGAGCTGACATCTCTTCGAGCTTGGGATTGACAAAGTTATTCCTGAGAACTACTTCTGAGGTGGAGTGTTGTTTGCTGTGAAAACATGTCCTAGCCTATGGAAGAGGCTTGTGTTACCTAGGTTTTAAAATTTATTCATCTGGGCACTACACAGCACAGCAAAGTCTTGATAATGACTAACCCATACTGCTCTTCCCTTGGGCGGTAGCATTCTCTTCTGCTGCCGAAGAACGCCTGTGCATGCGGACGGGCACCTACACCCGTACCAGCCACAAAACTTCCAGTTGTGCTCCACACCTCTAGAAGCCACCATGGGATTAAATCAGCTTTCTGTGCATGGAAACAAAGATCAGGTTTTCCTCTCATTATGTTCTGCAGTTTGTTGCAGCGTGTAATTCAGGATATCTGCGTAGCTGGCATATCATTGAGGGGCTCCTCCTGTCTCTAGATTAGTGTTTTGGGGGGTTGGCAGTGAGATTCTTACTTAAGAAATAAATTTAAAAATTAAGTGGTTACTGGGGAAGTTTAATGTCATTTCCTCTGGAAACAGTGGGCTTTTAGAAATGCAATGTGTAGCCCATGTTTTTCAGCTGTTACTTAATAAGGCAGTGATGATACCCACTCTGCAAAAAAAATAAGCAAAAATAACTGATTAAATTGTAAATATTTACTAATATAATATTATTTTTCACCGTTTGAGGGAATTTTCTTCATTGCATTTAGAGATTAAAAGTAATTACTCCAAACCTTCAAAAAGCACACAAAATTTACTTTGATTTTCTTACCATATTTTGTGTTTAGTATGACTGAAATTCTATTATATAATAAGGAAGTTTTAGTTAAATAGATCTAGATTTATTTAATATCTGCAATAGTTAGAAGGAGTCACTGTGATTTTAATAGATGTGTTCGGTCTGTGAAACCTGGATGCCTGGAGGACCTATGTCAAGCCTAAAACTGTGGGAAATGTTGAGGAATACACCTGGTGCAGGTAGCTCGCTTCGCAAGCTGCAGTTCAGGGCACAGACTGAGATGCTGATTGAGTCGGGGGTGAGGGCCCACGGAGACAAGAGGCCGTGAACTGCCGACCCTTTGCAGAACCAAGCGCACGAAGAATGGACACTGGGAGACACAGCAGGAGCCAGGGGAATGGACACTGGGAGACACAGCAGGAGCAGAGGTCGCTGGAGGAAGAGCGAGATTTGGGAGGCTCGAGAGTTGCGCGCGGCTTGGACTGTGAGGGTATAAAAGCTCGGGATCCTCCTCGGAGGCACCAGCTCGGGCTGTCTCTGTGCTACTGCGCCGTGAATAAATCGTTCCATGGAATGAGACATCTGAGACTCTGCCCTGGGAAGCCTCGTCTGAGCGAGAGTGGGGTGAGCAGGGACTCGAGCGGGGCTGCCGCGGGCTCAGCGCAGCCGCCGCTTGCGAAGGGGCTGCGGTCCCAACAGCAGCAGTCTCTGATACTGGCACTGCGACTGCCACAGTCTCGTGAGTGGTCAGACTGGGAAGTTGCCTTAATAGGAAAACCCTTCCTGTGGTCACAAATCTTGATTACATGTCTATAATTAATAACAAACCACTGATATTTAGCATTTAAAAACATACCCCCATTCCCCTTCAGTCAGCATTTTAATTGTGGAAAGAGCTTTTGTGCTTTTAAAGTGAGTCTTCCAGTCACAGCCACCTGTATCATTGCCCTAACTACCATGCCAAATCATGGCATATTATTTTTTAGGTCTGAAAAACTTTAGATCTAATATAATATATTGGCCAGTATACACACACAGCAAATACAGAGCCTTATGTTGAGTAATTTTCAGCTGGATAGCTCTGTGCCATTGCTGCAGGCTTTTCCTGCAGTTGACTGAAAGCTTGAAAAAAAGGAGTTAGATTATGCTTAGTGGTTCCATAGTGTGAGTTTGCCTGCTAAGACACCTGTCTGGATTTTAGCTGGTGTAATGCTGCAGCCAGAAGCAAAGCACAGCAGCAGCAGGCGGGTGTAGCTGTGGTGCAGAACCAGAGAGCTGTCAGCAGAATTGCTTCAGTGTCTTGAGCACAGCACTGAGCCTCCTCCTTCAGCTATGCAGAAGCCAAGTAGCAGCAGGCCAGAGAAGTGTGATTCTCTCTGTGTCTACCTCAGCATCTAGAGACATAAGAGTGCAGCTGTTTGAGTAACAGGACTGTGGAGTGGAAATGAAAATTGTTTTATTTTTATTGTCATCCTTCTGAATAAGTCCTGTTGATCTGTGCAGAAATCTGTAGATTTAGATAGTGTTATTTTTTATTGGGAGAAAAAAAATGAGTATCTAAAATATCTAGTCAAAATTTCAGCAGAAAACATTACTATACAACTATGTATATTCCTGTCACTCTTCATCCACAAAAATGTATTTCTAATTTCCCAATATACTGTTGTATTTTAGAAGATGACCATGTACAGAAGGCCAGGCACTTTGTATTCTTGACATTGGTAACATATGAAGAAAAACAGAGCTACCAAATGAAGTTCAAAGGATTTACAACTACTTGGAAAAATCTTTTTGAATTCATTCCTCTCAAAGTTCAGGGAGCAATTGCTTGCAAAATGATTATAAGGAAACACAGTAGTTACAGCTTTACCTAAATCGCCCCAAGTAAAAGCTGCATTTCAGGCTTCATGAGTTTGCGTGGAACTCCTAAAGATTAACTGCTAGTTTATTAATAGCATATTAAATAGCATATGTTTTGCTATAATGGCAGTGGGGCAGGTGGAGAAGGCTGGGAGGAAACTTGAAAATATGTGCTGGGAAGAGTTTCAAATGACTTTAAAAATCTATAAATCATTGCAATACGCAATGCATAGTCTATTTCTTCTTTTCTTCAGCAGAATGTACTAGAGTCAGACTGGTTTACAGTAGCCCTTCCTTGAATACCATCTCTCATATTAAAATACTCAATTTTTAAATAAACTGTGAATCTTCTACATTTTGCATGTTGAGATCCACAGAGAACAGTTAAAATTCTTTCTGCTAGTGATGCAAAGTGGAACACAGCAAATAAAACACTCTTGTAAAGTGATACTTATTTTATCCCAGTGATTCTCAGTTTTATCTGATTCACTGGCGTGTTTAATTTCCTGTTCTCTGTAAGCCAAAGCAATGTTCCTAGAACACACAAAATGTGGTGTCTCAGCTGCTCTTTGTAGTATTTTTTCCTGCAGCATCTTCCCCATCTCTTTCACTGAAGCAGTACCTCAGTCAGACAGTAGTCAGACAAAATTTGCCTGTGAACAGGTCCAGAATAATTTTGTGTCTTCACATGTGACCTTGAGAATCTAATATTCATTAATAGCTTTCCATTTCAACTAATTTTTGTATCAATATTTAATTGCTTTCAATATTTGAGGTCTTTACCATAGCTTTTTTCTTTCAAGGGATGACATTTAAATATAGTATCTTTAAATATTACATGCAAGCTACCTATTAGTATTCAAATATTTGTCTGCTTGTGTTTATTATCAGGTAAGTTTAAAAGTGAGGTAATACTGGAGGCCAAATAGATCAGGATGAGTAATAGTGCAAGGCAGGTTTTAAGTAGCATGATCTTTTAGGTGAGCACTTTGGAAAAATGGCTTGTGTTCCTTTTGTTCTTAAAAAAGTGCAGAAGAATAGGCTTAATAAGCGAAAGGAGAACATCTTCGAAGATGGAAAGTTACAGGTGGGAATTCTGTGGTCACAAACTTGAGTCTGCGTATTGGCTTGCTGTGCATCAGCCTCATCAGCTCATCTTCTTGGACTTGTACTATACTGAGTGGAAAAAGGTGCCTCCATATTTTTGAAGGTGAATCAGGGAAGGAGGCTAAATTAGGTTGAGACAATTCAAATGTTTGTCTTCAAGAGATGCTTTTCTGCTTCCTTCTACTCCTGTTCTACCCACTGCATAAGTTATAATCTGTCTTGATATCTGTTCAGTCAAGGATGACAAGGAATTAGATGCTGGTGGTGTGTCACTGACCGGCCCATACTCTCTCTTGTAACTGCTTCTGGTTCTGCCACCTCCCATTTCAGCCTGGGGATTGCTGGAGCGAGGCCTTCACACAGATGGACTTTGCTGTACCAACATCCCACTTCTGTGGGGCCTCTTAAGGCTCTTGCATTATGTTGGCATGGACAGCCTTGTAACAGATGATTGAAACATGATCTAATTTACAGGAATCATGTTTTCTGAAAATATGTGGTGAACGCTCATGTAAAGGATTGTGCCCATGAGTGGGATCTATACAGACTTAGATAACTTGGACAAACTCACAGTACGGAGGTGGCAAAATGCCATTTAACTGCTGTTCAAACCATACAACATTGCAAAAATATGGCAATACTGCAAAATCTATTACTGCTGTTTCACAAAGGTTCTCTTAGAGCTAAAGAAAGGCAAGGTCTGGTTTCTTTCTGGAACGTGGCCCTTTTCTGTAGCTGTGACTTTTACTTGCATAATGCAGATCTGATTTGCTGTCAAAGTTCAGTGTTTGTATACATTCAGAATGTCCTGAAACGATGAGAGGGTAAGAAATCTGAGGCTTATTGGTGTTCATAATTAAAGTGGTTTAAATTGAGTTAAGCCTGTGGAAGTTTCTTTCTGTATGTTTATTTTGGTTGTAGTGAAGTTCAGGTTCAATAGTCTCTGTTAATAAGGAATGTGTTTGGATAGGCTGAATTCCTGCTAGTATTTTTAGCACTTTCACCAAACTGTTAAAATTGACTTTTACAGAAAGCATCTACTTTTTTAATAAAGTGGAATGTGTATAATGCAGTCTGAATCCATTCCTGTGTCAGATGAATGAGCCAGGAAATGTTCCCTCTGACACTAACCATGCCAGCAAAAGAAACGTATTAGTTAGATATAAATCCAGATTCTACCTCCCTGAGCTGAATGTTTTACTAGAGTACCTATTAAAATGTCCAGACCTTACCTGCAATTGTTGGTCCTTGCTTTGGAACACACTAAAGTGCATGAAGGCTCTTTTCTGTGTGATTTGAGTGCTCTGTGTTCTGTGATTACAGTCACACTGTGATGTTTTTACGTCACAGAATCACAGGATCACAGAATCACCTGGTTGGAAGAGACCTTCAAGATCACGGAGTCCAAACCATGCCCCAACACCACCTCAACTAAACCGTAGCACTGAGTGCCACATCCAATCTTTTTTTAAACTCATCCAGGGATGGTGACTTCACCACCTCCCCGCGGAGATGATTCCAGAACTTTATCACTCTTTCAGTAAAAAACTTTTTCCTAACATCCAACCTAAGTCTCCCTTGACGCAGCTTGAGACTGTGTCCTCATCTTCTGTCAGTTGTTGCCTGGAAAAAGAGACCAACCCCCACCTGACTACAACCACCTTTCAGGAAGTTGTAGAGGGTGATAAGGTCACCTCTGAGTCTTCTTTTCTCCAGGCTAAACAACCCCAGCTCCCTCAGCCGCTCTTCATAGGACTTGTGTTCCAAGCCCTTCACCAGCCTTGTCACCCTTCTCTGGATGCGTTCAGCATCCTTCCTGAACTGAGGGGCCCAGAACTGGACACAGCACTCAAAGTGTGGCCTCACCAGTGCTGAGTACAGGGAAAGAATCACTTCCCTGGTCCTGCTGGCCACACTATTTCTGATACAGGCCAGGATGCCGTTGGCCTTCTTGGCCACCAGGGCACACTGCTGGCTCATGTTTAGTTGGCTGTCTACCAGTACCCCCCAGGTCCCTTTCTGCCTGGTCATTGTCCAGCCACACTGTCCCCAGCCTATAGCGTTGCAAGGGGTTATTGTGGCCAAAATGGAGGACTCAGCACTTGGACTTGTTCAACTTCATCTTATTGGACTCTGCCCATCTATCCAACCGTTCCAGGTCTCTTTGCAGAGCCCTCCTACCTTCCAAAAATCATAGTTAGTGTCATCTGCAAATTTGCTAATAGTAGACTCAATACCCTCATCCATGTGGCCAATAAAAATATTAAATAAAACTGGCCCCAGCACAGACCCCTGAGGGACACCACTGGTGACTGGCCACCAACTGGATGCAGCACCATTCACCAGCACTCTCTGGGCCCGGCCATCCATCCAGTTCTTAACCCAGTGAAGAGTGCATCTGTCCAAGCCATGGGCTCCCAGCTTTTCCAGGAGTTTACTGTGGGAGACAGTGTCAAAGGCCTTGCTGAAGTCCAAATAAGACAACATCATCCTGAAAATGTGGATAGAATAGCTGAAACTTTTATTCACTGACAGTCTGTTTATAAAAGAACTGAATGGAAGAAACTCAGAATAGTGTGTCATTATGAACCCTGAGCGAGAATGACATTAGCATCTAAGAAGAGTGGAAAAATTGGTGAAATGGGGAGGTTATAGTGATGAGTTCCTAATTGCAATTTCCATGTATCCCTGCTGAAAAGGATGTTTCCCACACACCCCCACACCCCCTTAAGTTGAATTTAATAGTCCCTCTCTGAACATGAGCTGCAAGGAGAACTCTGACAGGTGTAATCTCAACACATGGAAGACTGCTGCTCGATATCCTTGATATCATATTGGTTCACCGTAGACCTCTGGTGTCTTACTGGCAGAATGTGTTGGATGGTATGGCTGCTGCCACATGCTGGAGAGCTTGAGCTCTTGTAGATGATGTAGTATTACAGACCTTTTGCCATTTGGTTGTGAATGAGATGCCACATGTTGTCTGTCCTTGGGATCATTTTGAAAAGGAGACTTTGGATTTCTCCGCTTTGCAAAAGAATCAGTAAACAGGACCAAAAAAGCTATGGGAGTTAGAAAACAAAGTTTAGTGCCTCTAAGCAAGAGTTTTGTAGTGGTCTTCAGGAGGACAAATTTAAGGGAGAGGGAGACTTTGTTCTGCCTCATGTGTAAAAGCTTTGATTACTTCAAGAGTAGATACAGAACTTCTTAGTACATGAAAGGCATTCCTCTGGGAAACCATGAGTGTTTTGACCTATCTTTGTATTTTGGAGTCAAACAAATATAGTCTTTGAGTTACAACCAGTTTTTTATTGCTGACTTTTGGATTTGAGCAGTTTAAAAAACTCCAAGGTTACTGGAAGTCCTCCAGAAGGAATATGGTATTTTTCCAGATACTAACAGTCTTATACCACTTATTCATAGGTTTGAGGGGGTTTGGTTTGATCGTCTTTTTTTTTTTTTTAATTGATAATACTACTTAAAATTCAGAAGTTTTTATTAAACTGTATCTATGTAAAAGTGGACATTTCTATATATAGATTATTATGTGATGAGCCCTCAGACATTTTTAAAAGGAAGATTTTTTAACCTAGTTCACTGTTAAGATATATTTAATTACTGTTTTTTCCTTTTAATATGGCTACATAAATTTTAAATGGCTGAATTTAAGACAGAGAAATACAACTGCGTGCAGGTCATCTGACCTTAAATGATTCAGTTCACTGAGGCCTTCTTAAGTCTACTTAGACCACCCCTTCTGCAAATTTAAGAACATGGAAAGATGTTCTTAAAAGTCTCCTGGTTAGAACAGTCTTAGCATATCCTGTTTAATGACATCATATAATTTTTTCACTGTACGTATAGTTGAAAGGCCTCTTTCTAATGTGTAAGCAAAATAGCCTTGCTGCAGATTGAATTCCATTCCACACAGTCTTTCCCTCGAGGCCCAGTAAATACAAGGAAAAGCTCATAGCCACATTCCTCTTAGTGGTTTTCTTAAATGCTGGAAGGTTGCTTCTTATTTTTCACTTATTTTTCTCTTTGCAGTTCCTGTTTTCTTCAACTAGATTGTGTTTCCAGCATGAGCTGGGTTTCTGCTTTCCCCAACATCTGTAGATAGCTGGTAGCTTCATTGAAAAGATTATGTCCAAATCTGAAGATAACATTCTGTGCCAGGTGTCCCCAAACAGAACATGTTTCAGAATGGTTTTTTTTAGGTCCTTAAATCCCTTTAGCTACATCTAAACATGATGGTCAGCACACCATATGTGGTCTGTCTTCTGAAAGTTGCATGTATAAAAACAACAACAACTTAAGCTATGAATTAGCTATATTAAAAAAAAGACAAACAAACAACCAAACTTTTGTCTATTTCCTATATAAATAGCCAGGATTCTGTATATGTACTACCCTTTCTTCCGTGAGGAAGATGATCACCGATATTGACGGCTATTGGCCTTGATAGCGGAAGCTCTCAACATTAACGCTTGGAAAAATCAGGACTGTACATACCTTAAAAGATCACTTAGTTCATGCTTTCAGGATCAAGTCCTATGTTATTCCAGATAAATTTTTGCTTAAGTTCTTTTTACAAACCTCCTGTGACGGACATCCCATAACCTCATTAGGAAGTCTATTTCAGTATTAACCCAAGTTCCTTTTACTGCCTTTTTTCTCCCTGCCTCTCTCATGCTACAGTTTAATATTAACACCCAATCCACTATGGAGACAAGGAACATTGCTTTGCATCAAACAGCATGTTTCTCCTTGGTCTTTTCTCAAGTAGTGAAAAGGGTTAGATTTAAGCATTGAATCTCAACTAGGATTTCTGATGGTGGTTTCTGTAGAAGTTATTTTCTACTCTTCTCTCATTTAGACTTTCGAAAGATTTGTTGGAAAACAGTATGATCAGTATTATGCAGAGTATTTGATTACACCTAGATCACCAAATTGCTTGTTGCTTTCTTCTTCCCTTACCACTCTGTGAAAAGATTAGACACTGGGTTTTAGTAGTGAGAAAGAATCATGATGTTGTATAGAGCTCATGTTATATATTGGCATTTCTTCTCCTTTTGATGCCATGTCTGTGTAACCTGTTGTGTTTCTCCATTCCCTGCTCTGGTCAATGTCAACTATTCTTCCTATTTGCATTCTTGTTAGAGCTTTCAGTTTTCAACAGATACAAAGGCCCTTATCATCATTCTGTTCCCACTGGCCTGAGTGACTTTGTTCATGCTTCCTGGTGTACATTAACCACAACATCTTGAGAATAAAGGTGAAACCTCATTTTTGGACGTAGCTGTTCTCTGTCTTAGGCTCATATTCAAAAAACTAAAAAAAGTGTTACATCTGTGTACACCTGATTGCTCCCCTAATCTACATTTCTTCTTGATATCCTCACATACTCTATAGTCAGATTAGCTCCAGAAAACATGCAGCTATCCTATGTTGGAAAGAAAAGAGTAGGGCATGTTTTAAGGGTGGTTTGGTTTTGGTTTTGTGAGTTATTTAGAAGACTTTTGATGGCTTTACTGGGTCTAGAGCACTGAATGCAAATAAACGTTAAAGGATTTTTGCTTTCTCCTGTTTCTGACATGTTAAAATACCAATACTTCTGAAGCTTGGCTGAGTGAAAATCTGTTTTTTAAAGAATTAAGGAACAATTGTTCATTTTTTTATCTATGCCTTTTGTGTTGCTGAATTCTGTGTCTGAAGAGTGCTCTATAGATTTGCATATTTTCAAGATGAGGAAGTCAGCCATCACTCAGCATACTGAAAAAGATACAGACTTCATATATCAATTACATTTTTTTACTAACTTGGATTAAATTTATTCTTGCATCTAAAATGAGTGTTGCATCATCATTTTTTCACTGAGCCTGTTGTATCAACCGGGTACTCAGTGGATTGCACGTCGGTTTAATTACACCGGGAGAAATTTATATCTTTGTTCAGATACACCTATTGATCACAGTCTTATGTAGCTTAGTAAACCTAAGGTATGTTCACAATGAGTATTGTGCTGGTCCAATCTGCAGTTTTAGAGTCAAGCTTACCTGTACCTAACTGGCTCAGTGTTCTTGGGGATACATATCCTGGCAGCTCTCTACAGACAAAATTAGAAAATTAGGTCATGAACAGACTTTGTGATGAAATATGTTGTTGTGTCTGGAACACAGAAGCTTTTAATGCCAAAAAAGTGTTTGGACGCTATTGTTCTGGTAGTTGCTCTTGTAAAACCAGAAAGTGTTTGTTAGCATTTGACAAGGTGTAGTGTGTTAGCCTTGGCTGAGGACCAAAATCCCACCCAGCTGCTAGTGCTGCCTCCGTGAGTGGAGGGAGAAAAGACCAAGACTTTGAGATCACTTATCAGTTGTCATCATGAACAAAGTAAACTCAGCTTAATTTCATTTACTGCCAATTAAAGAGGCAGCTCCTTCTCTGACCTTCATGTTCTCCCTGCTGTTTCTAACTCTTTTGGTTCCCTCTTTTTCTCTCTGTCCAGTGTTTTTTCCTGTCCCCAAATATGCTTTCACAGAGTCACCACCAGCTGTGGATCTGCTGGAGGTGGTTGGAGCTGCCAGTACAGGCCGCCACAGGCACGTGGCGCAGCACAGCCCTCTGCCACCAGCACTGAGGCTCACACATCACGTAATCCCAGAATACAGACTCTACTATGTTGTGTAAGATCCCAGCTTTGGAGCCAACACACTCTGATTTTACGGTGGAAAGAAGACTGAAAGCAGTGTGGAATTTCCTTTTAGGTGTTTTTTGGTTTTGTTGGGGTTTTTTTACAGCACAGTGCAAGTTTGTGCAGCTTTTATGTGGGAGAAAAGAAAGCCTTTTCTGTTTATGAAGATTTATTTTATTCTGTGCTTAAAAACTGATCAACTTGTTTTTCCACAATGCAGAGGTTATAAATTGATTTAGAGGGCTTCATGCTTTCTTCAAGTAAATATTTTTGCAGTTATCACCATACTATTGACTTTGTGATGGGTATTATATAGACTTTCTCCACCAATATAATTGCTAATAATCCTGTCAGAGCTCATTACTATCTGTAAGGCCCTCTGTAAGCCTATTTTTATGATACTTTTAAGGTGTTTTTAATATCTTAAGTTAATTGTTAATAGGTGCAGCCTGATTTATCAAGCACTCTGCTCTTAAAAGGGTTGGACCTCTGCTTTGCACTGGAAGGTCTCTTCTGTAAGGCAAAGTGAGACTTCATTTGTCTAGTTTGTTATTTTAGCTCCTTTAAATAATTGAAACTTCCATGTCCTGACTGCTTTTTTGCTTAGAATTCTGTAAAAAGCATACTGAAATAGGCAGCACTTGCATCTCCAGCATGTATTGTTCGAGCATGTTGTCATCTACTGTCAGGATCTGCAGACAGCAGCTGCTGGTCATTCCTGCAGAGCTGCCTGCCAGGATGAATAAAATGGTGAGTGGAAGATGCTCGAAAAAGCACAGTAACAGTAGGATTACAGGAGTCTAACTAAGCAGGTCCTATCCTGAGACACACACAGTTGGCAGATGTATTTAATGTCATAGATACAGAGTGTGTAGGGTCGGAGAATGTTATATGCTATGTGAAATTCTGCTCCAAGCTCTGAAACCAACTACTTTGTACCTCAGAGCAGAGAAATGAAAAACACCTGGGAGAAGCTGCTGCTTATCTGTTGCATAGGGAATTATCTAGGGGAACTGTATATGCCTCAGATGTTGAGTGCTTTCTTTTTTTATGAAACTGCTATTTGCCTAGATCATCTACTTGTAAAGTAATTGATTTTTGTATTTGTTGTTGTTATTGTGTTCGTCACGTGCATTTGATAGCAAAGCAGATGTGATTATCCATGGATTTGATAAAAAAGAACAGCAGAATCAATCTGGTTCCTCTGACAGTGATGTTATATATAATATGTGTGTGTGTGTATATACATACACACAATTGCAATTGTATTGTAATCTTATGGCTAAAGTACTGTAATTGCAAAAGTCTTGCAAAAATTGCAAAAAAACATATATGTATGTTTATATATGTAGTATTCTGGGAGGTCTTGTTTCTAGAAAAGGAGTAATGTAAAATAGAGGTTATGTGTATTTTTTTCCTCCTTTGAGATTTGAAACACCGGTGTCTAATGATACTACCATAAAATCTGCATGTCTTTCTCTATGCCTTCTTAGCACACTAGCTGTATTGTTATAGTCAAGTACTTTTAGTAGACCTGGACTGTGTGGTAAGGTCTAAAGCTTAAGAAGATAAAAATGTTAGAATATACCCTAGTCTTTTAGAGTCTGAAATCTAACCAACAGAGAGAAAGACTACATAAAGATTAGATTCCCTTGAAGCAAATCTGGATGAAAGAGTCAAACTAGTGATGGTTTTTTAATAGGACTAAAAAGTAATCAGTGCAGAAAAATAAAATACGAATTAAGGAGGAGGAATGCAATATTTGTTTATTTATTGACACAGATTCTGAAAAAGAAACAAAATATTTTGAAATGTGTGCTAAAATACATTTATGCTTTTGTACTTTTGGATACTGACACCATTGAAAGCTAGATCTGGAGGAGGTCAATTATCTTAATTTTTAAACCTAAAGAGATTTATTTACAAACTGGGGCTAGAAAGAACATTTGGTGGTAAATTCAGGCAGATGTTGCCCTAAATACTCTTGCTCTGTTTATAAACAGCGTAACCAAGAATGATAGCTTTGCCTTCAATCTTGCAAACTGTCTTAAAAGTTGAAATAAGCTGAATAATACAACAGCATTTCCACCCCTTTCCAGAACATATTTTCAATGAGCCTGTGTATTTTGCTGTCCTTGGGTTTTTTTGTGGAGACTTTCTTGTATACAATCTTAAAACCTTAATATCTTCTTTACTGTAATATGTACGGGTTTATATTAATCACAGATGTTTACATCTGCAGTAAACATTAATCTGGCTAAGTAGTATCATACGCTCTTACTATCTTTTTCTTAATGCTTTATTTCTTTGTCTTTGTCTCTTCTTATTTTATCATCATTACTTATTCAATTCTCCAATCTTTTCTCATTTTAAGCTCTCAGAAATTTTAGTGTTCTCCACCTCTATTTTTAGGAGGTAAGTCAAAGGCAAAATCTTACAAAATATCCTTTGTGGATGAATCAGTTGCATCCTTTTAAACGTGTAGACACAAATAGCCCCATATTAGGTTGTTTTCTGAATTCAGTCAGTTATGATCCCTGCTTTATAGCCAGTGGTGAGAGTTTATGGTATGTTTAATTTCTGTGACTCTCAGTGAAAACAGTAAGTAGTGTACTTATAAACAGAAATTATTCCTCTGATATAACATGAGTTGCACAAACACTCATTAAAAAATCCTTTTTTTAGAGGGAACCTTTTAGCAGCTACTGTGTTAGAATTTGTTTTTGTGATTACTTTGTGTGACCCCTGGTAGTCTGCTTGTATGATGACTGAAGGTTATCTTTTGATTCACACTTTCCTAGTGAGAAATACCCAATGAATATATTCCCTGCATTTCATTAGTATAGTCCTGTTTTGTTGTAATTATACTGCAGTTTATTTTTAAAAAGCAGTTGTTTTTTTCTGTCATCTCCTGACTACTATAGGCAGCAAGCACTGTATTTACGGTGGTTTATTTATTTTTATTTTCTAGGTAGCATATACCTTACTCTAATGCTTAACTTTCTGAGTGAAAATGAGCCTTTATGTGACTGTATTTACCATTTTATAGTGGCCTGGGCATTTTCTGCTACACTGTAAAACACAGTGTAAGATTTCAGGACAGCTAGACTTCAGGACAGCTATCTAGACTTTTCTGACAGTAAGCTCACAATAGTAGATTTCAGCGAAAATTTTCAAGCATTAACTCAAAAATATGATGTCATCTGGTAATAGGATCTACAAATGTGAAAACACGTAATTTACTGTAAAAGCACATTTAGATTATTTGCTTATTTTGGCTGCTGGCCTCAGTCGGTTATATTCAAACAGAAGAAACTTTGTTCACTTTGGAGGTTTCATGTTGCAGTTCACCCATGCATTTTATCTTCTCACAGGTTGTGGCCATTCTGTATGTTCTTGTCTTTATAACAAGAACATATATAGATATTGTGTGATAGGTCTGCAGCAAAAAGTGAGAGATTACTGTACTTGAGAGGAGCACAACATTCTCAGCATTTCATGTAACCTTGAAGGTTGATCCTGTATTTAAGGGGACTAAAGAGAGGTAGAAGCTTTGGCTCAGGCAGTCAGGAAAGATTTTCATTTGAATTTTTAAGGACTTTCATTAAGTTTTGATGTTTGATAAGACTGTAATATTTTTTAATTAGTAACTTTATGATATATTTTACTATATTAGATCCTGTCACGTCTGTTGTAGACTGGGACAGCTGTTTTGCAGTTGTCGGGTATCTTTCTCATATATTGCTGGTCATTTCCTCTCTGCATACCCATGGAAAGGTTGTCTTGTTTTGTCCTTGTGTTTTGGGATGACAGTAGGGAATCATGTTCCCTGCAACCTTCTCATTTCAAACTCATTTCAAAGTTTGGTAACATCAACAAAATGTCTTGAGCATAGCCTGTTTTGTAGGCTGTTTCTGAGGGATTCTGCAAGCTCATGGGTCGGTGGCTCTCAGTCCCTGTTTGCTCCTTTGTTATGGATTACACTTCTTCCATAACTTGTTTCTGTAAATGTATTCTATTGGGAAGCAAGGGGAACATTTCTGTTCAATAGTCCAGTATTAGTTGTAATTTTTGAAAGAAAAACACATTAGAGTTAAAAGTGAAGAATGTAGTTAAAATTCATCAGAACTGTTACATGGAAGATAGAAACTGTCAGCCAGATTCATTTGCATGCCTTGATGAGATTCAGATTGGATTAATAAAGGTAAATTGTGTAGAACCAATGACTTTCGTTAACTGTTTAATACTGCTTGGTATAACTTTTCTTAATTGGATTGTTTGCTATGAAGAGAGTACATGTTAAAGCTATTAAGATACAATTAACAATGTGTCAAAATTTTGAGAGAGAAACGTATAGGAACTAACAGACTAAATATACTGTTCTATATACAGAGATTATGTTGCTCCTCTGTTTAGAATGTCTATACTGTCTATACACTGAGAAAATCTAAAAATTTTGCATTTCATAGTTGAAAGACAGATGCCAAGTTTAAAAAGAAAGAGATATCAGGCCCAGCTATATTCTAAAAATGAAACACCTGTCACCCTATCTAACAAAGCCAAGGAGAGTCTGCATTTCTTTATCTCTTTCTCTGTTTTCTGGGAAGGAGTTGATGAATTCTTCTGAATGCCTTGAAACATATTTCCAGGTTCACTTACTCCTATTATTTTCCTGCATTTCTTTCCCCTTCCCCAAGCATAATTCCTCTACTCAGCTGAAAATAGAAAACATTTCGTTTTTCAATTTCTCTTACACATCTGTCTTCCCTTCTCCCCCTTGTTCTTTCTGGTTTTTCCCCTTGTGCTGAATGCTGCTTGTGCCCTTCTTGTTGACTTCAAGCCTTTCTTGACTTCAGATTGCTACCAGGTACCCAGTCTTGAGTGTTGCCTGTCAAAACTTCGGCAAATAATGCTAATTTGAGTAACTGGTGATAGACTTTGGTTATAGTCTTCTGTCATTTGGGCTTCATTGGTTAACCAATAGATTTAGATGTTGGACAGTATTTTATATGTATCTTTTATGTTTATCAATGTGTAGGGTCTGATTACAGATTCTGTGAGACCCAGGAACAGTTGTGGGTGTTTTATAGTGATCTTTTTTTTTTCTGGTTTTAAGACATGGAAGCTTGTTTCCTTACATTACTTTAGAAGGTGGTGAAACAAAATATTGTCCGAATCAACTGTCAGTTTTGGTCTTTGATAAAACTGGAAATGTGTTGCGCTTTGTCCAAGTAATCCCTTTACAGGTTTGATTGGTTCTGAGCCCTCTTTAGAGATGTATTAGTATGCTCCTGCAACATTCAAGTCAGACTGGTTCTCTGCCTTTCAAATTACTGTTCTGTATTGTACAGAAGACGAAAGAAGCAGCTAAATGATAACGTAATGTATACCCAGGTCTCCTCTAAATAACTGTCAATTGTGTACTCACAAGAGAGAATTAGAAATACATAAGCCATGAACAGTGAAACAGAATGTTGAACACATCTTGTGTACAGAAGAAATTCTTTCTTTTCCCTTCTTTGAAGCATTCAGTGGTTCTTCCTACTTTCAGAATGTCCAGCATTATTGGTTTTATGTATGTATAAATAATAGGTTAAAAGACACAAATTTTAAGTCGTTCTGTGTGGAAGCATAGGATATACACAAAAATGCCTCCATCTAACATTCCTCAGGCATTCCTGATCCCTTTTCTGCAAATGCTGCAAATTTTGCATGGGTAGGGTATTTTTGTTTGGTGAACACTCTTCAACCCCAAAAGCATCACAAGATACAAAAGTAAACAAAAGTTGAAACGAGACTACTTTAGACTGGAAGCAAGGCACAGTGCTTAGTAATTAAGGCAATTATCTGTTGGAACAGATCTGTTGAACACCTGTTACAGGTTTGTAAGGTTTTATTCTCTGTATTTTTTAAGATTTCTAGTCTATTTAAAAGATGTGACTTAATTAGAATTTATCATGTTTTTTCAGGAATTTCAGCATAAAGTGTTGAATATGGAAGAAAGTGAAGGCAAATTGTCACAGTGGTGCTGGCTAGCCTCAGTATCTGAGAAACTATTGGAATGGGGAACAAGGAAAGGCTGATGAAGTCTCTTCTATTAGGCTATTCAAGATACCATCTTAACAGCTTTCAAAAACGTGGTTCCTGAATCCATGTCTACAATTGATCATGTTGTATATCTTTACTTTGAGGTGCCCTGTGGCTGCATCTCAGAGTTCTTCAGCATCTGATTTGAAAACCTGTGGCATTGCTTTGTTCTCACTCCAGTCCCAGAACTGCTGGTGGCAATCATGATTATGGGATGGTCAGGGAGATCATTAGAGCTGGCCTTGGAAGCGCACGTTAAAGCATAGGGAGAACTACCTAGCAGGGTGCATAAGAAAATGTCAAATCCATTGTTTTGTTAAATATCATCAGACAAACTGACCAAGAGAGCATGTATGAGTTTGGCTTATGCCAGCTGCTGTAAATGTACTGTGAAAGCATGTGCAAGTGGTTAGTACACTATGAACCACTGTAGAGCATTCTACCATTTTAGACAAGTCCAATTAATTTCTGGTGATAACTGACAGATTTCTTGTGGATTTAAGCAACGCTTTCCTTAATACACTGCAAGTGTCTAAGTAGCTTATTTCTGGTAAACTAAATGAGCTCAGAAATTCAATTGTATTAGTGTCACCCTCTCACTGAAAAATACTAAGCAGTCATACAGGGTTTAGGATTTCAGATACTCATATCTGTCAAATAATTGCTTCTTAAACCTTTCGTTTACTTCATTAAGATACAGAAATGAGGGAAACTGCTAAAGGATTTGAAACAAAGTTTTAGGAAGGTTTGCATTTTTTACTGTCTCCTGTATTTTTTTTTCTCTTAACTTCAAAGAGTTGTTTTGGTTTGTTTTTAATGAGAGAGACTGCTCTTAGCGTTCTTCTGGAAAACCTTGGATGTGTAGGAGACAGGAACTTTATTGAACTGAGCTGTGCTTTAATCTTACTTCTGGGAGTATCACTTTCCTCTCACTTCCACAGAAGAAGCCAGAGAGAAAAAGAGCCACTACACAGGGGGAAGAGAAGAACAGGGAAAGACAGGGACAGGATACAAACCCAGAAGTCTCACATTCATAGAAGTAGTTTAAATGTAGGAGAAAGCCTTGCATGGGCTTGAGCTTATCGGTCAGATCTTTGGGAGCCAATCCAGTGATGGCCAAGCAGTATCACGATGTATCTAGAGGTGTATCTGTATTTGCACACAGTGCCTGTTGTTGCTGATGTTGCTTATTAAATATCTTGTTGCAGTTCGCCCTGCTCTATGCAAGCAGGACAAGGCTGGCTTGAGTGCCTCCAAGTATTGCCTTATATGCAAGCATTAGCATAAGCTTTAAAACTAATTTCAGGGACACTTTGGAGGCCCAAATTTCTGTTTAGTGCCTTCTTGCTTTGTCCTTCAGTTTTGTCATCATAACTGAAAATGACCAGTGTCAAGAGTCACCAGAAGATTTGTGGTGACATTTAGGAACTGCACAGGAGTTACTCAAACTGCAGTGACTGAATCATGAAACAGAGATTTCTTTCATTTTTCGTTATCTGCTCTTACTCTCTGCTTAATGAACATTTCAGCTACAATGGAGAAGAGGATCAGCATTTTTGCAAGTATTATGTCAGTCCGTTTCCGTCATGAATATATGTAGTTTTCAAAACTATGAAGACATTTTTTTCTCTTCTATAAACAGACAAACAAACACACACCCACACCCCCATCCACCCAAGACAGCCATTAAACAGTCTGTAATAACAGATTTTGCAGTAATACATTTCTGTGAAGCCAGAAAGGTTTTGCCATCAGATCTCTGCCTAAAGCAAATGAAAGATGTGACTGATCTCTCTATGAAAGATGCAGGGGACCAGTAGGGAGCATGATAAAATGTGTTAAGATAGCAGCAAGGCTTCATATTTTGGTAAGCATTCTGCACATGCAAGGGGTTCCCTAATGGAAACTTAAGGTTATTAATTCTTAACCACGTTTGTCACATAAGTTTGACATGCTGGAGAGTGACTGCAGAAGAAGTTAACTCAAAGTTGATGATTTGTGTTAGGAAGTTGGAAAGAAAACCTGAAGTGTTCTCCTTCCAGTGAAAAACTTGTAAGTGCATGTGATGATGGTTTTTTTAGTTTTTCTTTTCCACTTGCAGGATCACTGAAGATGTTTTTCTCTATATGTTTTTGGCATGTTAGACTAGAAGTTAGTGTTACACAATTAAATTTTTTTCAGAATTTCCTTTGTGGCACCCAGTGTTAAGAGTCCTGTAGACTGAAAAAACAGGAGGTAGATTACTATAAACTCTTTGGGAGGTACAGATTGTTTATGTGTCTTTTCCTACTGGAAATGTTGTTGGAAAAAAATAATGTTATTTACAGTACTGAAACAGTAAAACAGTGTGTGGCTTTCTGTAAGGGAAATAATTTTTCACATAAATTCTACAGATACTCTCTTTTTCCAGGGAAAATACTTTGTATTCTACTCTGTGTTGAAAAAACATTTCTGAACTGTAATAGAATATGACACCTAAAATAGATATGCTCATGATGGGTTCAGTTTTATGTATTCTGCATTTTTAGTTGTAAAAGAGCTATTTTCAGTCCAGCAGCGTAATGGAGAGCCATTATCCCCTTACCTCGCCTAAGGATGGGAGTCCAGTAAAGGATACTTGCTGCTGGGGAGAGCTAATATTTACAAAGTGGTTTATAACACAGTTGGAGGGGAGAGTGATAACAGGAGCTATTCCAAACAGTGTTTCTGCACTTCGAACTCTGGAAAAGATTTTGAAATCTACTGAAAAATCTATTTGCCCATTGTTAGGTTAGTTCAGTGACACATTTTGATGGTATGGTTAGTCAGAGAGCCAAGTTAGTGCAACAAGCTAACCAGAAAAACTGAACGAGCTCCCTCTCCAACATAAATATAACTGTGAATTGGTAGTGGACATAAGGAGCAATGCGTATGGTTTTTTCCATTGATTCCCTTTTCTTTTTAATTGGATTGTCCTCTAACTACCCATGTTCCACTTAGAAATTGTTTTTGTCTCGAAAACTGGAGTTTGAGTTTCAAGAGAAAAGTCAGATAACTTTTGATGCCTTTCTTTTAGTTAGATGGTATAAGAAATATTGTAGTAATCGGGAAAAGTAATACAAAGCATTACTTCTCTTTTTTTTTCACTTCCACCACATAATATGGAGGTGACTAATTGAAGCACAGTAACTCTACTATTAACAGTTTCATAATGAAAGGAGATGATAAGGTAGAAGGTAATAGAATACAGTTTTCTGTGTGCCTGTGGCTGCTCACACGTAGGGACTCACACTGCTGGGACCCTTTTGCTGCGGAAATGGCGCAGAGTCTCTGCAAAATCATTTGAGTGGGCTGTGATTTCATCCCTAATGCTTCTGCTGCACAAATTCAACCTATTTAACAGAGGAAAATACAGTGTCTGGCTCTGAAGATGTAAGACCAACATGGGAGTTTTCTTAGGTGGTTCTTGAATGATTTTATGATTTGAGAGAACCAACCCCCCTCATGTTTCCTTATGAGCTTTTGTGAATATGTATGCATGAATGTACTCCTCTGTATGAATCTGGAAATGTGAGAACACGCAGGATCCTCAAATCTGAAACTAACAATTTTTTCCTAAATAATCCTTATCCTTTAGTGGAGATAGGAAACTCTGACACTTAATGCAGATATAACTAATATTCATTTTCAGCATAATTCCTTACATCAGTTTTTCAATATAGCACATGAATTCCAGTCTTGTGTCACCATTACACTTTTTTTTTATTAACACTGCAAATAGTTGGAAATGTAGTTACAGTGCAAATGCATTTCCTTTTTTGCTTTAGCATGAAAACCAGAGGTTTTTTTGTGGGGCAAAAGACTGCAGAACACAAGGAAAACAGTTTTGCAAAATACATTGCATTATTTTGCTTGTAGATAATGGTATTAAAGAACAGTTGTGAATACAATCTACAAGATTGCTGTATTTTAATTTACATTTGCAATACAATAATAATGATTGCTATATTGTTAGAGGACTATTAGTTGCTCCCAGCCATCTTTTAGCTGAAAAGAAAATTCAGTTTGCAGAAAACAGTTTGGTGGTTTGTTTTTTTTTTTCTAACAGTGTTTTGCATGTGAGAAGCACAAGCTGGGAAAAGGCATAAGGAAGTGAAAAAATACGATAAAATTCTGCTTTGATCCGATTAGGGATAACAGCTCCCACAAAGTTATTGCAAAATAGTTTCATAATAAACCTTGTTTATCAGTAACATTGTTGGTTGTATTTATAACAAGGGAACTAAGTGAAATACAACATTGTGTTTTAAACCATAACATCTAATAGTATCTGAGGGTGTCTGACTGAAATGGCTGGCTTTGTTTTGCTTAAAATTTAGCTCTTTTCGTCAGCCAGTCTTCTTGAGCTTTTGTGTGTGTGGTTCTGTTCAAATTAGCATGATCTATCCTCATATTAAGCCTATTTCCTTTAAAGTGCAGGAGTGCTTAGTTTTCTAAATTTATCCATCTAACTTTGTAATAAAAGTAATCAGTAACTTACTGTCCCTGTATTATTTATTTGAGATATTCCTTCAAGGATTCAGTAGGTTAAGGAGAGATTTATAAACACGGACTGATGTGTGTGAGCCTGGGCTTAACCATATGTTACAGCATTGTTGTTCAACATACAATATAAATAACAGGCAATCTCAGCAGATGGCCAGCTCTGGTGTCACCCCTTAAGGTTATCAGAGTCTATAAAACAAACAAAAATAATTCTGGTATTGCACACAAGAATTATCCCTCTTCAATTTAATGATGTCTTAAATTGCAGTTTTCTTTCTAAATGTTTTTGACAGATGAAAGAAGGAGCGGATGTCTAAAAGGCAGCTCAGTTACAGCAGCCACCCCAAGACAAGGCAAAGGGGGGAAGTAGTGGTTAAGGGAAGTGATGACCTATGATGAGATTCATAGCTAGCTAGTATTTCCAGATGTGATGTTAAAGTTTTATCCTAATTAGTTCTCATCATATTTATCTTCTAGTCTGACTAGAACACTTTCAAATTCTTTTAATAGTTTTATTTCCTGGCACAAAAAAAAAAAAAATCCCACAGTTAAAACCTGGTTACAATTGATTTCCTCTTTCCTTGTTCAGGGTTTCATTTCATCATTTTATGCATACTTGACTGCTCCTTCTCGTTTCTGATTTTCTCTCTTGAAAGTTTTATCTTTGATCTAGCTACAGTAATTGCAGAATATTCAAGAAATTATCTAAGGTTCTGACTTGAGGAATGTAGGGAAAGAATGAGAGAAGTCCATAGTTCTATGTAATAGTCTGTGAACGTGTCAGATTAGCTACAGGCTGCTGGGCATTATCTTAAAAAATTAGCTCCTGGTATAAAATTAATATGTGTCTTTGTAATGTATTTTAGCTTCATCTGCATTATTTGAAAATCTGGTCCCACGTTTAGCTGAAAGTAAGTCCAGGTTACTTTCTGTGTGGGCTATACAGGGCATATTTGATTTTCTGTTTAAGGGGTTGAAAAAGGTGTTGAATATTTGGTTTACCAGGATATTATCATAGAACTAGTGTTTCTTTGTAACTAGTTACTGAAACAGTCTCCAATCTGGAATAATTTTATTCAGTCACCTTCTGGAACTCCTTTTTTTTCATAACCTGGTCTCATATGCAGATCACCATTGTACATTGTACTTTGCCCTGTCTCTGCACTGAGACATGGCAACTCTGCAGCAGTGGTCATAGGCAATGTTGTTTACATCTGGATGTTTCTTAAATATTATCATCTGAGACCATGGTGGTCACCTAAACTGATTAAGTTTCTTATTTTGAGAAATTCTTAAGAAATTACAAATACTGGATTTCTAAATGCCCTTGTTTGGTTTTTTTGTGCTGGAACTTACTGTATTTCTGTTTCTCAGTGAGTCCTGTCTTGTTCAGCATCTTTGTAAGTGTTTGTTTTCTGCAAAGTGCTATCCTGTATCTGTTATGTATTTGTCTTGTCTTGTTACCTTGCCGTTTTTTTTTT
>VZTD01001159.1:47571-177857 GCA_013397725.1 Rhagologus leucostigma | reverse complement strand
TTTTTTTTTTTTTTTCCTTGATATTGAGATTTCTAAAGAATCTCACAGAAAAGGAATCTGTTTTACTGCTATTCAAGTAAGGACAGCTATGATCTCTTGTCTAGGTCTAGAAGACCTAGGGAAAGAAGAACTTGTCTAGGGAAAGAAGAACTTCAGTATCCTTTTACAGTAGGTAACACAGGAAACCCAACCATATGGCTTTAAATAGCTAAAATGTCTTGAAAAAAAAGCAAAAACATATAAATAGCTAAAATGTCTTGAAAAAAAGCAAAACATATGGCTTTAGCAACTAAAATAATTGGAATGATAACTTCTTGGAAAAAATAAGTCCTTCAGAAGTCAGATTTTAAATGGTGATTTTGCAAGCAACAGGAGACACCACTCTCCTAGTGGTAGGTGATAGGTGGTGCAGCTGGTTTAGAGCTGGTTTAGAGTCTTCTCTGTGCTACAGCTCTTGGGCTGGGTTCTCACTTCAGTTAATCGAAACTGAATTATTCAGCTGCAAACTGAGTGGGGCATAGAGCTGATCCTCTGCCAAGCTGGCTCAGGGCAGGCAGGGTGTACTTGCTCCAGCGCCTTCACAGATACATCCCTGTGGCTTCCAGCTGCTTCAAGGCAGTGTGGTGCTTGGGCTGATAAACCCGCAGCTATCAGCACATAGGCCCATGCAGAAGCACACCCACACAGTATCACTGGCTATGCACACACCCCCATTCTTGTTGCTGTCTAATCCTGTGCGATCCGTTTTATCCCTTTGTTGCAGGGATAATTACCCATTACTCAAGATAAGGAAAGAGGACTCTCATTCTTCCTGCCTTTCACAGATTTTGAACAAAAATTCTTGAGTTAAGTGATCAGTTAAGCTAATGTCAGGCAGCTCAGGTCGAAGTGTGAAAGGGGGCCCTAAAAACCACAGGATGCTGACAACTGAACAGTAGTTTAAGGGAGTTGCAGGAGTGACGCTGTCAGGGCGTGCCCTCAGTCTGAGGGGACGCAGCGTCCTTCCCACAGACGTCCAGAGATGTCTTTCCAGGGCTGCTGTGGAGGAAGAATTCCTGCGCTGGCTCCTCAATGGAGGAAGTGTGCCCTTACATGCTCAGTGTCAGGAGCAGGCATCCCCAGGGGCAAAGAAGGACAGAGGGGTCTTTGTATGGGTTCCAGGAGCTTTATTCCTTTCAAGGGTCCAGGGACAAAGACCAAGAAAATGGAAGGGTCCAGGGTTTTTATACTAGGAGAGATAGGGGAGGGAAGAAGGAAAACAACCAATAGGGCACAGCAGAAGGGGTGGAACATTTAGAACAACAACCAATGGGGATAACATGAAGGTGGGAGTGAGGGCAGGGAGCCAATGGGGTGTAGAACTGAACAGAAGCTTCTGGAAGGGGGTGTCAGCTTCAAATCTCAGTTCCTCTCTCGGCTCCCTCCTCGGATCAGCTCTCATCCAGCCATTGGAGGGCTAGAGTCTTGTGGGCGTTTGATTGCCACAGCCCATTAGTGGGCTGGGCCACTGCAACATCTCCCCCGTTTTTGTTTAAAAATGATAAAAGAAATCGTTTAAAACAATGTAAGGATATGGATATTAAGCTAAGGACTGAAATGATCCATAATACGGTTTTTAAAATTGACCCTACCCACCCCGAGAGTCCCCAGCCAGAGAACAGTTTCCCCAACCAGTCTTCTTGCTGCAGTTCATGAACTTGCTGTTAGATCTTCTGAATCATGACATGGATGCAGGAACTGTGTGATGTTAAGCTGAAACAACAAAGTCCTTCAAATTCCTCACATCCATGCCCTTGGGCAAGAAGGAGGAAGTCTATGGCGGTGCGGTTTTGCAATGCCGTGCGCCTGGTAGTTTCCTTGTCTGCTAGGCGTTCACTTAAGGCCTTGGAGGTAAAGTTAGTGCGTTTACTGAGCCAGCACTCGATGTGTCTAATCTCCCCCAAGGCCTTGGTCGCTGCTACCCAAGGGAGGACTAGCAGTGCTGCTACAGTTTTTGTGCGGGCCCAGGATGTGATTTCCAAATTGCAATTTTCATCAAGCTTATCAATTGATCTTTTTGTTTTAATGGTCGTTTTTGCATCTTTCCAGTCAAAGTGGTGTTTTTTGTTGGAGGTTAGCAGTGCTAATTGCTCTAGGTGCAGGGTCCTCCTTTCAGACAGGATGGAATTCCCGCCCATGCCTGGTTACCGCAAATAAAGAATACCCCTTTCGGAAGTACTCTGGGCTTTTTTGTGGATTCAACTGGGGTTGGAGCTATATAATTGCAGCAAAATGTGTTTTGGTAGGCCCGATCATGTGGGGTAACATCCATTACATAGGGGGACCTCATCTCCCCCTGCTGCAGCCATTCATGCGTTTTCAATTTGTAATCAAAATTAATGCAGTATACTGCTTTTGAGGACCTCAACAGGTCTAATTCTTGGGGTTCCTCTGGTGCATGCGGAGACAGCTTCATCCACATGTCCCAAGAGTGGACCGGGTTGGGCTTTTTACTGGTGAAGGGTACTCGTTAGGTTGTATGGGAATCCCAACCAGGCACGTCGACATTGGGTTTTCTGCGTCGCTCATGGATAAAGAGTCCAGACTGGTTGAGGACCTTCGCTAGGGTGGTGCAGACATTGGCTTTTGGCTGGGGAACGATCCATCGTGTTGACGGTGGTACTAACAGGGTGAGTAAGCAGGCCATCAGATGGACATAGGCCATGCTTGTGGATGGGTAGGCCATCTCTGAAAGGGTAAAACACAAAAATGTAAATCATAAGCTCAAAATTATTGGTTCCCTTTACCTCCCCCTCACAAATTAAATTAGGGTGATATGGATATAATGGAATGAGGTAGATCCGTAACAGCAGCATAAATCCAGGGGTGGCGCAGGCAGCAAAAATTGTAAACAGAACTTAAAAGGGTAATGTGAAGAGGGTAGCTAAACTACCTCAGCTCAGAGAAACTGTTTGCCTCATGATGTTTTCCCCCTGCATCGTCATAGTCTTTCCACTTGTGTCTCCAGGCGGCGGCTGTGGTGTCTTTCGGCTCCTCCTACTTGTGTTGTAATGATGCTTGCAGAAATGGTTTTATCCACTTTCCAGGGACCCATTTTGGGCCTGCTGGGGTGGATACACATCCATATCCCCAACCCCAGATAATCAAGGGGTATGGGCCTTGATTTTTCAAAGTTTCTGGATCCTAAATAAGGACCAGAAGATTCTCATTTAGTTTTCTTTCTTTGAATTTGCAAAATCTCTGAGAACCAGTGGATCGAGTTCTTCAAACGAACAGTTGAGGAAGTTGAGGGTGAACAAGGCTTTTGCCAGTCTTAACACTGGAATGTTGACTTCACCACCTCCCCTCTGTTGTTCCAGAACTCTTTTTAGGGTTTGATGTGTTCTCTCTACAATCATTGTCCAGTGGGGGAGTGTGGAATGCCAGTCACGTGGGCGATTTCCCATTGTTGTAGGAAATCTTGGAGGGACTTGAGGCGGGTCCATTATCAGGTTTTATTTCTTGGGGAGTCCCTAGGGTGGTGAAGGCCTGGATTAGGTGGTTCATCAGATTCTTTTCCTTTTCTCCTGCATGCGCTGAAGCGAATACTGTGCCTGAAAAGGTATCCACCGAAACATGGACATAACTGAGATGCCCAAACTGGGGAACGAGTGTGACATCGGTCTGCCACACCTCACGACTGCCTAGGCCTCAGAGATTAACCCCCACGCCCAACGATGGGAGTTGGAACTTCTGGCAGTTAGGGCATGTCACCACAATTACTTGTGCCCGATCTCTTGTTAGATGGAACATCCATACAAGAGCAGGAACGTTTTGGTGGAACATGGCGTGGCTTAACTTAGCCTGCTGGAAGATGTCAGGGAATGCGGCAAGCTGAGCTGGCATGGCCAACGCATCTGCTCTCTGGTTCCCTTCCACAATAAATCCAGGCAGGTCTGTGTGCGACCTCACATGCATCACATACTGGAGTTGCTCTTGGTGGGAGATGAGATGAACCAATCTCGAGAGCAAGTTATATATGGCCGGGTTCGCAACCTCCTTTAAGAGCGCTCATTCAGCCCTTGAAATTACCCCTGCTACATAGGCCAAATCAGTTATTAAATTAAATGGTTCTTTGAACTGCTCAAATGCCCTAACCACAGCTGCCCATTCTGTAACTTGAGGTGATCCTTTGACCACCTCCACATTAACCTCCCACTTCTGTGTTTGAAGATCTCTCCAAGTCATTACTGACTTGTGGGATGCTCCGGAGCAGTCTGTAAAAACAGTTAAAGCACCGAGGGGTTTGTTACACTGAATTTGCTTTGGAATTAATTTGAAAACTGAATTAAACAACTTATGTTCCGGGTTGTGAATTGAAATTTGACCTGGGTAGCTGTCAAGGATGAACTGGAGGTGGACATTTTTCTAGAGCAAATGCTCCAACGTACCCGTCGTTAGTGGTAAGTAGACGCATGTAAAGTCACACCTTGCAAGAGTACGGAGGAGTGCCCTGGCCTTCATAATGAGCTGCACCATGAGTTCCTGTGGTGTAGTGATACTTTTGGACGGTTGGTGCGAGAGAAACACCCACTCGATGATTAGCAGGGGGTCCTTCTGCACCTCATCCCACTGAAAAATCAGCCCATGGAGGTGCGGCACTGTTCCCAAAACGTAACATTTAAAGGATAGGTCCAGGATTGCACCTGTGAGCTTGTCTGGATGTCAATGCGTGTTGTACCTTTTCAATGGATTGTCTTGCTTCTGTGGTTATCGATCGAGGAGAATTAAATCGTCATTACTTTTTAAAAGGTTAAACAGGGGAGCAAGGTCCTCGGTGGTAAGTCCCAGCAGTGGTCTGACCCAGCTGATGGAACCGCATAGCTGATGTAATACTCTGAGGGTCTTAGGATTGTCATTAATGGCCACCTGCTGGGGAATGACAGTCTGCTCCGTTATTTTAAGTCCAGGATATTTCCAGGGGCTCACCTTTTGGACCTTCTCTGTCTGAATCTCAAATCCCTCTGCCTCCAGAGTCTTGACTGTTTTGTCCAGTGTCCAATCTAAGTAAGTCTGGTTAGGAGCACACACCAGCACACCATCCATATAGTAATATTACCGCTCTCGTTGCAAGCTTCCGGACTGGGGACCAAATGCAAGCCACATACCACTGGCAGATGGGTGGGCTGTTCTTCATGCCCTGGGGCAACACCCGCCAATGGTAGCGCTTCATAGGAACTTACCGGTTGATGGATGGTAGCGAGAATGGAAACCGGGGCGCGTCACTGGGATGTAAGGGGATCTGGAAGAAGCAGTCTTTGATGTTGATGACTGGTATCTTCCAGTGCTGACGGAGCATAGAGGGAGATGGCCTTCCAGGCTGCAGGGGTCCCACGTCCTCAATTATGTCACTGATTTTACGCACGTTGTGGAGGAGCCACCACCTGTTCTTCCCCGGCTTTTGGATGACAAAGACGAGGGAATTCCAAGGGCTGTTTGAAGTTTCGATGTTACTTTCCACAATTGTTCCTCCACGAGTGTCTTGAGCAGTCTTAATTTGTCCTTGGCCAAGGGCCACTTGTCCACCCAAACTGGTGAATCAGTTTTCCAAATCAGTGGTTGGATGGGACGTGTGGCCCTGATCAAAAATCCCAATATTTGGATGGAATTTCCATCCAGGCTCCGCAATGGGACATGAGATCCCTGCCCCACAGTGTAAACCCAGAGTTAACCACAAAAGGGCATATAGATGCTATGCACCCTTCCAGACCCTCTATTTGAATAACACTCTTACTTTGCTCCACGGTCAGCAATCCCCCAATACCCATTACAACGCCACCTACCAGTTGCAGCTCCCATTGTGATGGCCATTCGGTGGAAGAGATGACTGTCACATCTGCCCCCGTATCCATCATTCCTACCAGGCTGATGTTGCAGCCCTGGCAGTGGAGCCTGCAGTTGAGCATAGGCTTGTTGTGCCCGACCACCTGTGCCCAGAAGATGGATGACGTGGAGTAGTCCCTAGGAAGCTCCTTTGGCAGCACTATAAGCTTGCGTGACAGCCTGACCTGCAGGGAGGAAATATGGAGGGTTACGGCATCTGATGCTAATGGAAAATTCCCCCTCGGGCCTCCTGTGGATGATGGCTGGAACAATTTCCAATTCAAGTGGAGTGTTTCATGTGTCCCCTATAATAAATACATTAAAGTTTGGTAAAAGCTTGCAGAGACTTATGGCGACCCATTGATGTTTTACAATGTTGAAGTTCTCCGCTCTTTGAGTCACTAATTCAAGCCTTTTGACGGCTTCACTAATTGTGTCTTGGCGTGGGGCCGTCTCTCCGTGCTCCGTCCTTAGTTTCCCTGGTGGTTCACTGGTGGCCTGGCTGGTATTTCCTGAGCGCAGCCTGAGGAAACATGTCTAGGAGTTTTATTAACAGGAGCTGGAGCTCTACAGAATTTAGCGTAGTGACCCTTTTTTCCACAGCGATAGCATATTATCTCTGCCTTGATGTTTCTGTTTGGGACCGATGGTACTGCCGCTTCCACCACTCCTGCAGCCATCTCCCTCTTTTTCTTTGATTGTTCAGGTTCTAGGGTAGCCAGTCTAGAACAGGCCTCCACCATTTGGTGTAAAGTTGGGGCAGGGTAAAAGGGGAGCGTAAGAATTATTCGTTTACAAACGTCATTAGCATTAGTTTTAGCCAATTCCTTTAACATTTCCTCCTTCATGTCTGAATTCTCAATCTATTTCACTACTGCCTGCCACAACCAGTCAACAAAGTCAATAAAAGTTTCATTGGGGGCCTGTCTGATGCCAGTATAACTTACAACGGGGGCTGACTGCAGAGGCATCAGGAGTAGGGCTCTCTCCGCTGCACATTTGATTGCTGCCAAGACTGCCCTGGTGTGTGTTGGGCTTGGTCCTGGGACTTGGCCAATAACCACTCACTGGTAAGCTGGCCCATTGTGACCCTCGCATTGTCTTAAGTCTTGTAAAAGAATTGAGAAGAGGTCTCTGAGCTGCCTCTTCCATGCCGTCTCCCACAGAAGATATTCAGAGGGGGAGAGCAGGCATGAAAGGATGTTCTTAAGATCATGCAGTACCAGCACATTGGATGTGAAGGTCACATGTAGTAAGCTCTTAAAATAGTGACTCTCCCTCCCGAATTCCTTTTGGGCCTTGCAGAGCTCCTTCAGATTTTGATAATTGAAGGGCTCCCAGTGAGGGTTAAGGCCTGTTCTGCTGTACTGGACCAGTGCAGCAAAGGGGTTAAAGGGGACTTCCTGGTTCCGGTCAAAGATGGCGTCACTTCCGGCCCAGGTACTGTGGGAACCGGAAGTTGGGTCGAGGTGAGAGGTGGCATAAGGGGGGGAGGGGGTCCTGATAATGGGAGGGGACAACCGATGCAAGGGGAGGTACCCAACGAAGTCCTGCCCGACGCAAAAGGGGTGGAGCCTGATGTGTGGCAGGGACCATCCAAAGACACTTCCGGGGAGGGGAGGAAGGGGTTCCAGGGCGGAGGGCAAAAAGGATTGTGGGGAGAAAAAGGTGAGATGGCAAACCATGCCATGTGGTCTCCGCCATCTTGGGGAAAAGCAGGAGAAGGAGACAAAATGGTAGACCGGGCCATGCGGTCTCCACCATTTTGTGTGGAACCACTATTTGAACTAAAGTTACGGGGATTTCTAACTGGGGAAGAGGGGATAGGAAAGTGGGTCTGGGACAAGTCCAGAGCAGCATGGCCAGTGCCACTCCAGCAAGGAAGCTGAGAAGACCGAGGAGGGCTGGGGAGATGATGGCAACCCTGCACCACTCGGAGTTCTGCACCTTCTGATCTTCCCTGTGAAGGGGTAGTGGGGTGAGGGACATGGGGTGAGGAGCAGGGGGAGCAGGTAGAACTGGGGTAAACCTGGGTCTTTCCCTTTATTTTCTCCTCTTTTTTTAACTGAATCTTGTATTAACATCAGCAGTGGAATAAATTTCACAAAAGAGAAATCTCTACACTGCCTCAGTAATGTTAGCTTCTCACCTACCAAGTTCCAAAATACTACAGACTTCAAATCTTCCGGGGAGATGTGGGGAAAATAAAACTCATCTAACAAATCTTTTCAGCAATCCCTTTGAGAACTGAAATCCCCCCTCCCTCAGGGATCCCACAACTTGGGTGTAAACCTCCCCCTGGGGCAGAGACAATTTGTTACCCATTTTTACGAATTCTGCGCCCCAAAACTTCACCTCCAACCCCACGGAAAAGGAAAAACGAAAGTGGGAAAACCTGAAAACCAGTGAGTCTCACCCTTACTCCTAGCCTTCGGGGATGTTGGCTTACTTACTGAAAGTTTGCTCCTCGCTTGAAGCTTAGAATCCAGCTCCCAGAAAGCAAATCTGTGGAAGGGGTCCCCTGGGTGCAGACTGGTCTTCAGCACCAGAAGGTTACCTGTCTCCTCTCGGAGTACCGCTCCCTAGATCAGGGCGTGCTACCACGAGGGGACGTAGCAGCCAAGGGACGGACTCCTGTCAGCAACCCGGAGCTCACAGGGATGTCTGCAGGGCACTTCAGTGTAGAAGTTCCTGTTCGGGCGCCACATGATGCTGTCAGGGCTTGCCCTCAGTCTGAGGGGACGCAGCGTCCTTCCCACAGACGTCCAGAGATGTCTTTGCAGGGCTGCTGTGGAGGGAGAATTCCTGCGCTGGCTCCTCAATGGAGGAAGTGCGCCCTTACATGCTCAGTGTCAGGAGCAGGCGTCCCCAGGGGCAAAGGAGAGAAGGGTCTTTGTATGGGTTCCAGCAGCTTTATTCCTCTGAAGGATCCAGGGAAAAAGACAAGGAAAATGGAAGGGTCCAGGGTTTTTATACTAGGAGAGATAGGGGCGGGGAGAAGGAAAACAACCAATAGGGCACAGCAGAAGGGGTGGAACATTTAGAACAACAACCAATGGGGATAACATGAAGGTGGGAGTGAGGGCAGGGAGCCAATGGGGTGTAGAACTGAACAGAAGCTTCTGGAAGGGGGTGGCGGCTTCAAATCTCGGTTCCTCCCTTGGATCCCTCCTTGGATCTGCTCTCATCCAGCCATTGGAGGGCTAGAGTCTTGTGGGCGTTTGATTGCCACAGCCTATTAGTGGGCTGGGCCACCGCAACACGGGACCTGAAGCTATAGAAGTGCTTGAGGTCTCAATCAATCATGCTTGCTTCAGTATTGATTCATAGGATAACTGCTTTCGCTTGGGCTAAAGTAAGGAGAGTAATTGAGGTATTATAACCTGAGGTAACTGTTCCAGTAAAGTCTACCGTGACTTAACAAGGCCAAATTAGATGAATTTGCTAGGTAAACCTTTTTGGTTTTGGAAGGCTTCCTAATGCTATATGATAACTGATTAAGTGTGTTCTTAATCTAAAATAAAGATCAAGTACAAGTGGTGGGTTGACCCTGGCTGGATGCCAGGTGCCCAACAAAGCTTCCCTATCCCTCCGCTCAGCTAGACATGGTAGAGAAAATATGACTAAAGGTTCCTGGATCAGCAGAGGTGCAGGGGGAGACATCACTGACGTTGCAAAAGTGTCATGGACAAAAGTGTCAGTTCAGGGACATTAATTTAATTTCTTACTAATCAAATCTGGTCAGAGTAATGAGAAATAAATCCCAAATTTCTAAAAAATCTTCCCCCCCACACCTCCATTCTTTGCAGGCTCAACTTCATTCCCAAATTCCCTACATCTTACCACACTGTGATGGAGGGGGACAGACAATGGGGATTGTGGTCAATTCATTGCACTCTGTCTCTGCCTCTCCCTCCTCCTCAGGGGAAAGACTCCTCATACTCTTCCCTGCTTCGTTGTGGCGTCCCTCCCATAGGAGACGATTCTCTGTGAATTTCTCCACCACGAGTCCTTCCCACAGGCTAAAATTCTCCACTTAGTGCCCCAGCACTGGCCGCTCCCAGGGAGTGCAGTCCTTCAGACACAGGCTGCTCCAGTGTGGGTCCCCCACAGGGTCGCAAGTCCTGACAGCAAGTCTGCTCCAGTGTGGGTTCCTCTCTCCATGGGTCCACGTGGCCTGCCAGGAGGCTGCTTGCCATTGGAGGCAAAGCCTACGTCGGACACATCCATCTGCTCTGACATGTGGCCCTCTGTGGGCTGCAGGAGCACAGCCTGGCTCACCATGGTCTTCCCCAGACCCTGAAGGGGAGTCTCTTATCTAGCACGTGGATCCCCTTCTTCTCCTCCTTCTTCGCTGACCTTGGTGTCTGCAGGGCTGTTTCTCTCATTTGTTCTCACTCCTCTCTTCTGGCTGCAGTTGTGCAGGTTTTTTTCTCCCGTCTTAGATGTTAGCCCGGAGGCATTATAACCATTGTTGATGGGCTCAGCCTTGTCTTGCAGCTGGATGGCACTGACATGCTAGGAAGCTTCTGGCACCCTCTCACAAAAGCCACCTGTGTAGCCCCCCTCCCCCAAAATCATGTCACATAAACCCAATGCAGCACAACAATCTTGCAGTTTTTCTTTGGTGATAATTGCACTGAAAAAGAAAATAATTTAGTTACAATAAACCCTATGTTCTTGGTCAGTGATGCACTTCAGCATGTGAATCTGTCAGTTCCTCCGGAAGGATCTTCTCAAGTTGTTTTTCTTTCCAATGAAACACTTCATCTGTCATAAGGTGGTTTATAAGTTCTTACCTTTCACAGCAGCTCTGATATGAATTTAAATGCAGCTGCTGTTTATGAAAAATGGTAGCATATAGTCTTTACTTTCTTTTGGATTTTGCTTGGTCAAATGTAAATAATGCCTTTTTTTTAGTACAATTCGGTTCCTTTTTGAATCAGCAGGTTAAAAGGGTACCTGCATTCTTGAAAACCTTTCAGAATTTTGATTAATACAGATATTAGTTTGTGGCACTATTACTTCTTGTCTGCAGCTTTGTACATTGCTCTGCTTATACTAGGAGTGTCAGTATTTAATTGTAGTTATTTCTCGACAATTGTTCTTAGAGAAGGATATGATCTGTGAGCCTTAGTAATAAACGCTTATGATGTTTTACACTCTATTTGGTTAAGAAGCAGCTCACTTGTGTAGAAAAGACAGGATTAAAAAAAACCAACCAACCAAACAAAAAGTGCTTCATCTGGTAAAGCAGTTTTACTAATCCTGGTGAGCAGTTCTAAGGAGTTAACTATACCATTTTCCTAAATTTTAGGTATATTCACATAGGTAACTTTCCAACTTTGAATTGTGAACTGAATCCATTGTACTATTTCTTTACTGTTGCTGTGTTTATTTATGACAATGCACCTGTGTCATTCAGACAGGGTTGTGTTAAAATCTTGGAATATTCATAGCAGGACCCACTTTAGGATTTATGGCCTTACTAAAAAAAGGCACATTCTCAAGGGGAAGTGCTGCCAGTTTGTCTTTATGTGCAGAATTGCATCAAGATCACAATGAGTCTGTTCAGGTTGGAACTGGGAATGTTACTAATATCTTAGTGTTTACATTAAAAAGTGACAAGCTTTTTCAAAGACCCTGCGATAGAGTTTGTAAATATGCAAAGGCAATTGTAATACATTTCTTGGCAAGCTTTATGCAAAATGAGGTGGAATCAGATGTTGACTTAATGTATGAATATTAATGTGTATATATGCAGTTTTGTCTCATCAAAAAAATTGAGTTTTACAATTAGCTGATAAAATATAGAGGCTAGTAAAGGGAGCTGCAGTTACAGTTTTTACTCTCTGCAGTTTGTTTATTTATTTGTGACATGTCCTAGCTGTGCTGTCTTTAAAAGATGCCTCATCACTTTTGTAAGGAAAATGAAGTTATTTGCATTCCTCAATATAGACAGGAATTAAATATGTGTGGATGGATATCTTACTAAAAAGGGAAATAAATCAGTAATTAAACTGCACAGATGGGATAGAGATAATTAAAATATATATAAAAATTGGCTTTACAAGCCATAAAAAGAAACCCATCTGTTTTAAAAGAAAATACAACCAAGTATAAAATCAGCTTGACTCGTAATTTTTTTCTTAGCTCTTGAACATCTGTGCAAAGCACTTTACTAGTGTAAGTAATGATGGGTTTGCTTTTATCAGCAAAGATTTCTATTACAGGAGTAGAAGGCTATAAATACAATACAAACACTGCTGAGCTTACAAGTCTGACTTGGATTACTTCCCCTGAAAGTTTGTTACAGGGGTGCTGCTGTTCTGCTTTGAGGCTTTTATTAGTGCAGGCTCCTGTATTCATGTTGCATCCTTCCTGAAGGTCAGAGGAACAGTCATCACCTGGATAAGCATGCCCTCTGAAGAAAATAGTCTGTAGGAATTAATTTTGTAAAAGAATTTTTTATTGCATTTGTTTTCCATCCAAATTTTGCATATATTTGCACAGCAACGCTATATTGACCATTGCCTTCTTCCTTGCTTGGAATTTTTTTGCCTTTTAGGACTTAAACTTATCCAGAGAGTAAGTCCATAACCCAGAGAAGCCGTTTTTCATTTTGTTTTACTCAATTGTCAGATTATGGGGTTTTGTTCTACATTTTGATCATAGTTCCAATCTGTGGTAATACATTGCAAAAAAAATCCACAAACTTTTGTTTCTAGAAGCTGTAGTGCCTGAAGTACCCAATGCATTTTTGGATACTTAGGAACACAGCTGCAACCCGAAAGGCTCCTCTCAGAATATGTCTGGCCAAAAGGAGAACTAAAATTTGAAGTTAACTGTTATCTGCAGTAACATGTCTAACTGTCTTACTTTTCTAATAGAAGGAAATAAATTATGTGTTTTCCTATCTAAACCACATAACTGTCTGATGTGAAATGACTGATCTGAATTTTGGCTGATGCCAGGGAATATTTTTTTTCTTCATCAGGTAAAAAATCTTCTATGACTGCGATTTAAAGGTAATAGAAAATTAGGTAAAAATAGAGAAGCATATATAAGTAAAATGATGAAAAAGGTATGAAAAGTTTCACTATTTTATGTCTTAAGCAATTATTTTTAAGTTAAGCAAAATATTTAAAATCTTTACACAATTAAATTAGTACTTGAACAGCTACTAATCTAGTAACAAACTCTGAGGAGTCTATAGTGACAAAATTGATAGGAAATTTTGGTAAAGAGAACGCCTCATGTCAACATGCTTAGACTTTTTATCAGACATTTATTTGTCTTTTGCTTTAGAGAGCAGAAAGAAAACTTAATTCTGTATAAGGAGCCCAAGGTTGCTCTGCTCTTCCACAGAGCATATGCTGTTTTTTAGTATAGCCTGCACTAATTGTGTTGCTGTTAATTTTGGGCTGCATAAATCTTCCTATGAAAAGGCTTTATTTTCTTTGCTTATAATCTTGCTAGATTTGAACCATTAGATCTAAAATTTTCCACGCCATGAACAGATTTGTTTAAATTTTGTAAAAAATATTATTATCCTTTGAAGAACAAGATTAGGAGAACTGATCTATATTAAGAAAAACAGAAATGCCTCCTAACAGACAAATTGCTTCACATTTGTACTTGGGGTGACTTTACTCCTTACCTCAGTTCAGTGACTTGAGGGGGTGAAATGGAAGGGAGTAGGGAAGGGGGAAAAAATCACATGGGAATGCAGATAGGAAGAGAATGACAAAGTGGGCACTGCAACTGGCAGAGGAGCACTGGCCAGGGCTTTAAGGAGAAAATACAGTAGGAGTGATGACAAGTACCAACAGGAACAGGGGCAGAAGATATGTAGGGTTTAGAGCATTCACCTTCTGGAACGGACAGTTGGAGTTTTCATTTCTACGCTCCTTTCTGTTCAGCTGCAACTAAAACCACACTGAAAGGTTTTTTTCTAGTTTGCCTTCATTAAATCAGGAATGAAGCATGTAAGGAGGATTTAGTTTTTAATTGAGTTAATAGTAGCAGCCAGGAGTCGAAATGGCCTTACCTGACTATTTCTGACCCAGGCTTGAGCCTTTGTGCTTTGAACTTGCTAATCTTCCAGCCCTAGGCTGCTATGTCCCACACTTTTGATCCTTAACTTTATTGAAAAGTGCTGAATTGGGTAAGAGCAATTACTTCTGTAAGATGGATGGAATAATGGGTACTTGCTTTTAATTTTTGTTTCTTGGCAAGGAACAGAAAATTACACCCAGAATTTAGTAAAGAATAGAAGCATTGAAATTTCCTACACTCAGAAACTGCAGAAGGTCAGGCTTAATTCTTTCATTGCATCAATGTTTTTGAATTTTTATAAGAGAAAAAGTGTGTACGAAGAGAGACATAATGCTTTTTTTAGACCTACTCAATATAGGTGAGAAAATTTAGTCTTACAAGCCCCCTTCCGGTCTGCAATACGACATTAATTTCCAATTAAATACAATTTGAAAAGAATTATTTGGCACTTTAATTACAAAAAATCACTTAGATTGTCTGAGGAAAAACTTCAGTGAGTGGGAGGGAGTGTTGACAGGATTGGAAATGTGATGGAGTCATTTATTGCAATGGGATGTTATGCTATCGGTGGTCTTTTTGTTTACAGAGCATGGCAATTGAATTAAATTTTATACTTCTAAAATACACTAATGTGGTATTTTTCTAAAGGACCGTGTGTTTCCTAACTTTTGAATCTTAATATTCAGACTTTCACTTGGCCTTGTTAAACCTCTTGAGGTTCCTATGGGCCCAAGTCTTAAGCTTGTCCTGGTCCGTCTGGATGACATCCTGTCCTTCAGGTGTGTCAGCTTAACTACACCACTCAGCTTGGTGTCATCTGCAGACTTGGTAAGGATTCACTTGATCCTGATGTCTGTGTCATTGATGAAGACATTAAACAACCCTGGTCCCAATATGGACACCTGAAGGACAACACTTATCACTGATCTCCGTCAGGACGCAGAGCCATTGACCATCACCCTCTGAATGTCACCGTTGATAGATGCTTTAAACGTTAAAGAACCCAGCTGACACTAAGGAGAAAAAAACCAAATTTAATTTCCAAATAAAAGATAGCTGATTCTTCTTGCTTGCTGAAACTCAGGAAGCAACTGATCAGATCAGCATATTCACAGAAGTAGTGGGAATACCAATGATTATATCTCTTAATTTCTAGTTTTAGCTTTTGCGTTTTGGCTTACTAGGAGGAAGTTCCAATACATTATTTCTTTCTTCCTTTTTGATAAGATTAGTGGACCTCATGAATGAGCGAGGTCATTTGCATATTTTAGTATATAGTTCTCAGAAGGCAAAGACTACCTAGTTTTGAGGCAAATACAATTGATACTTCAACCCATCTTCCTAAAACTTATGTCAGTGCAACTTTGGTGTCAATATCCTTTGTGGCTTAACTACTGTTTACCTTTCCTCATTCTACATCTGTCTTCAGTCACAATAAAGGAAAAATAATTTTGTTGCCACATATTTGAATGAACTTATTTCTGTTATCATCTCTCTAAAAAGTTCTTTGTTGCTTTCCCTATTTTGGTCAGTATTCTAAACAAATATTGTCAACCTCAACAGAAGGTTGAGGGAGGTGATTCTCCTCTCTACTCTGCCATTATGGGTCTCACTTGGTGTACTGCATCCAGCTCTGGAGTCTTCAGCAGTCTTCTTTTCATGAAGAAAGACATCAACCTGTTAGAGGGAGTCCAGAGAAGGTCCCCAAAAATGATCTGACGACTGGAGCTCTTATTTTATGACAACAGGCTGAGGGAGCTGTGATTGTTCAATCTGGAGAAGAGAAGGCTCCAGGGAGACCTCATTGCACCTTCCAGTACTTCAAAGGGACTTAAAAAAGGAGGGAAAACAACTTTTTACATAGGCAGATAGTGATGCAATAAGGGGGAAGGGTTTTAAACTAAAAGAGGAGAGATTTAGATTAGATGTTAGATAGAAGGTTGGTGAGGCACTAGAACAGGTTGTCCAGAGAAGCTGTGCATGCATCATCCCTAGAAGTGTTCAGGGCCAGATTGAATGAGACTTTGAGCAACCTAGTCTAGTGAAAGGTGTCCCTGCCCATGGCAAATTTAGAACTAGAAGGTCTTTAAGGTCCTTTCCAACCCAAACCATTGTATGGTTCTATGACTGTCTAATTTACTTTTTATAGGATTTGGTATGCATAGTTGTAACAGTATTAACAGCTGTCTGTAGGCTCACATCCAAGCAGATAAATGTAATAAACCCATTAGGTGGATTTCAAGCAGCTCTCAAATGTTATTTCAACCTGATCATAAAAGAAAGTTGCGCAAGAAAGAGTTTCTCTTAATATATAGTGTGACCATTGTTGTGAAATAGAATTATTGGCCACTTTGACAGAGTAGTTATTTGCTTAATACTCATCCTATTAAAAAAAATGTAGTGTTATCCTACAGAAATAGCCTCAGCTATGTATAGTTCTGTTCTCATTCCTTCAGAGTATTATAACCTTTTACAGTAAGAGACAAGAGAACAGTAAAATGGATTATTGCCCTTTGTTTCAATTTTTACTCTTCTTTCCCTGTTATTTTCTGTCCTCAAAGCACAACTCAAGCCAACAAACAATTCAATAAAAACTAGAGAAACTAATTTCTGAATTACTTAGGTAAATTGGATTGGTAAAAATTTGAGGTCCTTAATATTTTTTCTGAATTTTTTCCATCCAGTATTCTCCAAATATATAAATCCCGTCTATTTTCTGTACTCCATTGCACCTCCCTATTTGTTATCTTTTGGAGTTTTTCTCTTTGCTTGGTTTGATTTGAAAATCTATAGTAAAGATAGAACTGCTTTCTATATATTTGATTGTTCTGTGACAGACTATTGTGTAAAACAATATGTTTTACATATTTACATATTTATAAGAATGGTGTGGCATAATGTAAAAGAAGACATAGTGCATATAAATTATGAATTCCTTAATGAGTTAAATCACCAAGCTAGACACACTTCAGTGATTTGTAAGAAAATCATTATTACTGAAGAACCAATCAATGAATGTGCAGGTCTTTTACTGCCTGGAAAAAAAATTAATTTCAAATCTATGACTTGAATAGAAGGATAATACCACTTTTTTCATAACATAAGCCTTCAAATCTCTATTAAAACCATTAATACTTTCAGCCATAAAAACACATGGGGCAGTATAAAATGGGTTTCAAATTATCACTGTCTAGCTGAAAGACTTTCTCTTTTTATTAATCAACCACCCTTCACAATTCAGAAGTCCAACGATGAAGTATCTTGTTAAGGATATTTTATAATACTGGGAGGATGCGGAATCACTATTCAATCTTAGATTTCCTGTTGCCATGAAGCATATAACTCAGTAGGCTTGGATTTTTTTTTTATTTTTAATGTAAGAGTGATTCTCAGTGATGCTATAAGAACACAGTCATGTTAATTAATGTTATATTTTCATACCATCCAGTCAGAAAGCACAGCTATGCCTGTGGAAAAGTATAATGGCAATATAATTAGGATTTCTTCTAAGGAAAACATTGTAACAGACATCCTGCCATGCTTATGTTATTTTAATTGGATGTTTAGCTCAAGGGCGTTCATAATTCATCATAAACTTTAATGGTAATACGATCATCTGGAAGGAAGCCATACTTATCTCCTTGATTACACCATAAGAATTGAAATCTTAATTTGAACATCCTCGTTTTAATATTCTTTTACTGACATGGCAAGAAGTGAAGACTTGGTTGACAGAGATCATGCTGTTCAGTTTCTCAGCTGGGTAATGACTTGAAGTAGTACAAGTGTAAGAAAATTAAATTAAAAACCAGATTAAATCTGGCCTATCATGCAGAAATCTGGCCAGCATGCAGACTGGTGAAAAGCTTTTATGTCAAGGGGATGAAGAAGTGTAACAGGAAGTCTTACTGTACTGATTTTGCCTGTTCTTTCTTTGGAAGAAATTGGACTTCTTGGGTACTCTAGTTGTGTCATTAGTTCCCCAGTGGTAACTTCTGGGAAACTACTTTTAGGTCTACCAGCCACCAGAACCAGGATCCAGTCATTCCCAAATTTTGTAGAAGTTGTTACAAATATTATGGTTAACCTTATTATAAGAATGATGGAGTATTTAATTAGTGGAGATAGAATGGAGTCTCTTGGTCCATATTAAGTAGATATGCTGACGCTTCTTCTTTCTTATTTAATATGAGAGTTTAAAATGTGACTTGGCAATCTTTTAAGTGTTCCCAAGATGTGCTTACCAAAAAGGGAATAGTTCACTTTTCACCAGTCTATGTTTATTGTTTTGTTGTCCAAAGATGTTGAAAATCCTGTTTTAAGTATGTTAATGTGATGTGATACATGATGTGATACATTTTTTTACTAAATATATTTCTCTGGGAGAAGTTGTTAACGTTGAATTCTGTAGGCTTGATCTTTGTGGTGAGCTTGTGCTGACACCTTGCAATGGGCCATTATGAGCTACCAAATTGCTTTTACCCTGAATCAGTAATGATTCTCATTGCTCTTGTCCTTGTAATATCATCTTGGATATTCTTATTATCTGTGTGTTTAATCCTTTTAGCTTCATGCTAAGTTCTGATTTTCAATAATTTTAAAATTCAATAATTTTAATCTCCCGTAAGTACTTTTTTGCACACATTTTCTGTTTCTCCATTTTGCATCTGCTGACTTTTTATTTCTTTGTCCTAGTTAAAAATATAAGTCTGATTTACGTTAATTATTATTTATAAATTATTTATTTTTTATTATTACTGCATGACTGTATGTTTCCTCCATAAAGTTAATATTCCTAGCACTAGAAAAATCTCGCTGGAGGCAATTCTTAGTTCCAGTTATTTTAGAGGCCTTCCTCCCAGTACCCAACTCAGTCATCTGCTTCTGGCTGCGAAGGATAGAGCCTCCACTCAGGCAGGCAAGACCTGTGCATAGTGAGAATATAAAGTCTCACCACTGTACGAGTGAGCAAAGAGGGGAACATAGAGGGAATTGGCTGATATAGTTGCCAAGCTACTCTCCATGATTTTTGAAAAGTCGTGGCAGTCAGGTGCTGTCTCTAAACTGGAGAGAAATGGATTTGATGGGTAAACTGATCAGTGGGTATGGAATTGGTTGGATGGTGACATCCAAAGAGTGGTGGTCAACAGCTCAGTGTCCTGATGAAGGGAGGCCGGTGACAAATGGTGTCCCTCAGGTGTTCGTATTTAATGTGCTATTTAATGTCTTCATCAATTACAGACATCAGGATCAAGTGCACTCTCAGCAAGTCTGCAAATGACACCAAGCTGAGTGGTGCAGTTGACACACCTGAAGGATGAGATGCCATCCAGAGGGACCTGGACAAGCTCAAGAAGTGGGGCCATGGGAATCTCATGAGGTTTAACAAGACCAAGTGCAAGGTGCAGCACCTGAGTCAGGGCCACCCTCAGTATCAATACAGGCTGGGGGATGAACAGGTTGAGAGCAGCCCTGGGGATGAGCAGACTTGGGGGTGCTGGTGGGTGAGAGGCTGGACATGACCCAGCCATGTGCACTCCCAGCCCAGAAAGCCAAACGTGTCCTGGGCTTCATCCAAAGCAGCGTGGGCAGCAGGGCCAGGGAGGGGATTCTGCCCCTCTGCTCTGCTCTGGTGAGACCTCACCTGGAGTGCTGCATCCAGCTCTGGGGTCCCCAAAAAGACAACATGGACCTTTTCTATCAAGTCCAGAGGAGGGCCATGAAGATGATGCAGAGTGACGTAGCACGTCTCCTAACGAGACTGAGAGAGCTAGGGTTGTTCAGCCTGGAGAAGAAAAGGCTCCAGGGAGACTTTAGAACAGCCTCCCAGCACCTGAAGGAAGCCTACAAGAAAGCTGGAGAGGTACTTTTTACCAGGGGGAATGGCTTTGAAACTGAAGGATGATAAATCTAGATTAGATATAAAAAAAAAATTTTTACAGTGAGGGTGATGGAACACTGCAACAGATTGCTCCGGGTGTTGGGAGATTCTCCATCCCTGCAAATATTCAGTGTGGATGAGGCTCTGTGCAACCTGTTCTACTTGAAGATGTCCCAGGTCATTGCAATGGGGGTTGGACTAGATGGCCTTAAAGCTCCCTTCCAATTCAACATTTTCTATACTTCTATAATTCCCTCTTACCTCATGCAGATAAAAAGATATGGCACCCAGATAGGGGCATTTCTCACTAGATCATTGCTTTAATGATCCAAGATTACCACTCAGCAGTATTTCCTGCTGTGGGCAACCCTTTGTCATAGCTCTAAGTCTCCCAGACCACTTTGATCTAAACATAAATAAATTAAATCATGGCTGAGTGTTTAAATACACTTCAATGTGTTTGTGTAATCTATTTCAGAGAATCACACAGAATCAGTCAGGTTGGAAAAGATCTTTGAGATCATCAAGTCCAACCTGTGACCTAAGAACACCTTGTCAAGCAGACCATGGCACCCAGTGCCATATCCAGTCTTTCCTTAAACACCTCGAGGGATGGCGACTCTATCACTTCCCTGGGCAACCTATTCCAATGTCTAATCACCCTTCCTGTGAAGATCTTCTTCCTAGAGTGCAGCCTAAACCTCCTCTGATGCAGCTTAAGACTGTGTCCTATTGTCATGTTGCTGGTTGCCTGGGAGAAGAGGCCGACCCCTACCTGGCTGGTCCCTCCTTTAGGCAGTTGTAGAGAGTGGTAAGGGCTCCCCTGAGCGTCCTTTTATCCAGAGTAAACAGTCTCAGCTGCCTCAGCCACTCCTCACAGGACTTGTGTTCTAGGCCCTTCCTTCAACAGCCTTGTTACCCTATTTGTCTGTCTATCCTAGCTAATACGAAATCACACTCCTTTTGTCCCCCTTGGATGCTGTCTTTCAGGACTCCTGTGCTCCAGCATGTCCATATCTTAACACCAAATTACCCAACAGCTTTTGCAAAAAGCCAGATTTTGATGACAGTTTGAATGAATATGCAGACTTCAAAGAAAATTAAATAACTTTAAGGTTCTTAGAGTTCTAAACAAAAAGTCAGTGTTCTGCTACAACTGTTGATCTTATGAGATTGCCTGTTTTTATCTTAATATGTTCTCCCTTGTATGTCCGAGATAGGCATTAGTCCTGATCTGTTTCTCTTTTTTGTCTGCCAATTTCCGTTATCTTTTATCTCTTTTGATACCTAAGATTTTGTCAGTATCTTGGATTTATATACAGAAAACAGGAAGTGAAACAGCTTGTCCTGAGCTTGAAGCGAGGAGACTAGTCAGCTATTTAAGGTATCCAAAAGGCTTCCAGGTAGCTTTAGGTCTCCCAAACTTTGCTTCCCCTAGAAGCATGTTTATATTGTCCATCTTGCTATGTAGTTTTAAAAATGTATGTTACCTCTGTCTCACATTCTTGGCTGCATCCTTAGACCAGCACTGCTAAAAGATGGCAGTGGGTTTTTATCTCTATGATGTTCCCTGGATGAATGTTATTTAAAATGGATGCTGCAGATTGAACTCTTATTCTCCATCTTTAAACGTATCGTCAAGTATCACTGCTATGCTAAGCTTCTATGTTTTTCAGTTATGTATATCTCTTGATAATGCTTATCCTTTCTTTATTTTGTGTGGAAAAATCTATCCAAGTAAGGCCAATGGACTAGGGAATTAAAATACTTAAACTAATAGTGAAGTATTGCTAATTATGAATAAACAAAAGCAGTCAAGGCCAGGTGTTTTTCTACACTGTTTTTGTTGTAGATGTTTAAGCATTAATGTAAACAAAATGTGTAATGTATTCAGACAGTTAATTTGATTGATGAAGTATTTAAACAGAATTCATGGTGTTACTTAATGGAAGTTATGGATGCTGTTCTTTATACATCATTTCAGCATTATCTGATAGTGCTGGAATATAAATCTGTATGTAATTGGCTATGCAAGCATTTATTGAATTTTTCTTTGAATAATTAAAGGATTCAAAAGCTTCTTTAAAGGGTAAACCCAGCAGTTTTCTGAAGTGTGTTTGCAGTGGAATGATAACTTCTTGAGATTAAAAGGAAAAAGAAAATTGTAGCTGGTAAACAGTAGCAAGGAAAACAAGCTGCATGCCTGTGCCTCAAAAAAGAGAGAATTTTAGATGCATGGTTACGAGTTGTATTGAAATATGTAGAGAATTACGGGATTTTTTTTTCCAACCAGTCTTATTTTTTCTTGACTTCTTGACTCAATGACATTTTAAACAGTATTTCTCATTTCAGTGCTTGAGGTAATTTTTATTAGTAATGTGATTTACTGTTAGGAGTTACAGTTATTTCAGACATGAAAAGACTTCCTTTCAGATGTGCCTATACTGAGGAGAAAATAACTCTAGAAATATCAAATAAGTGACAGTTGAAGGCAAGTGCAGCCTTCTGTTGTTTCTGCTCTGCAGATCTGTCCAGATGAGAGATCTGAACAAACTCTGTGTTCAGAAACTCACCAAACTCAAGGAGGCCAGTCCTGGGCCTCTTTGGTTCCAGTCTGCAGGGGTAGCAAACTTCAGTCTCCTGGCATTTCCACCTGGGATCAGTGCTGCTCTGGCTAGTGGTCCTGGGCCACTTTTGGGTTGATCTGTTTAGTAGAAAATTTGGCTTTTTCATTAACCTAGTGCTATTTTATTATGGTTCCCTGTAGCTAAATTCCTCTATTCTGGCTATCTGAGCATTCTTGGTATGGCTTAATTTCCCTGTCAGAGGAGGTGGGTTTAGGTAAGACTTATGTTGGAGTGGTATTAAGAGCACACCATCAGTATTCATTTGCTGACGTAAAGACAGTTTCTGACAAAGCAAGCCCTAAGTGCAGCAGTTCCCTGCTTTGGTGTCTTTACTGTTCAGAAGCATTTTGTTATCAGAGATCTGCTGGTGCACTGCATTCTTCTGTATGTGGCTTGATATGTTTCTTGATGAAGAAGTTCCTTCCAGTTTATCTGACCTGAACTTTTGCATGGTTGTGTAAGTTAATTGATCCTCACCACTCCCCGGGATAGGTTGGCGTCTCATCTGTTTCCTCTTCTCATGCTTTCTGTTATGACTTTTTGAAATTACTCTTTCTTAATAACTTCTATTCTCTACCTTCATGGGATTTTCAGACAACATTAGCAAATGGATGTTTCTGCTCAGGCAGTACTTTAACAGCTCTGCTTTGACCAAGAAATAAGACTTGAGTATTCTCATTTGCCGTTTGTCTGGTAGGTGTACATCCAGTCTTGTTAGCCAAAAAGAAATACAGTATTCTCCACAAGATGTTATACTGCATTGTTTATGGCATTACCTGTGTGATACTAATGAATCAGCCAGCTTTTTAAATTGCATGAAAGTTCAACTAAAGAAATTGCTGTTGGTGTCATTTTGTTTAACTGGATGTGTACAATACAGTTGTTGAGACCATGTATTTCATCTTCAGGTATGTTGTACTGCTCTTGTACAGCTCCCAGGGCATGGTTCTGGGCATATATAGAACATGTGGGGAAAAAAAGATATGTGAATAAGTGGAAGGGTATTAACTGAACACAGGCAAATTATTATTATTTACTGTGTCTAAGTACTTTCCACAAATCTGCAGAAGAGTAACACATTCCCAAGAAAAGAAGTAGGTGAAAAAAATAATTGTAAAATAGTGGGAAAAAAGGATAAATGAACAGAGAAAGTAGCATCTCTTTAAGGCTGAGTTACTCAATTTTGAATCGTGGTATGTATTTGCCTCTGCACACATGCTTTATAACATTTATAGCTTTATTAACATATATATATATGTTAATATATATATATATAAAGCTATATATAATATATAGCTTTATAACATATAGCTTTATTAACAAATTAAAAATATGCTGAATTGTCAGTGTTTCCAGTCTCCCAAAGTTCATATTTTTGTGAAAAACTTTTGGAGGTCAGGTGCAGATTCCCTAATACTGATTCTACAGTAGACATTTGTACTGCTCTGTTCCTCTTCAAATTATGTTTTGTAATATCAGTTTTATCACTAATTAATCATTAATTAATATGGAATTGTAAGTCTGTAAAGTAATATAAGTTAAAGAGGTCATGGAGATCATCTGGTCCAGTCCCTTAGTCTTCAAGCAGGATCAATTTCAAGACTGAAAATCAAAGTTCCATCAGGTTGCACTGGATTAATATTACTTAATAAGTTCCAAAACCTCATGTTTCTGCAAACAGAAGTGTTAGAGGGTGACAGATGTAATAGAATGCCTATCACTGTGCAAAAGTAGTTTATATTAGGTAGCTCTTTATAAATAACTGTGACATAAGCTTAAAGGGAGAACTTTTTTTGTACATGGCTTGAATAGATAGATCCTCTAGTTATAGTAAGGATGATTCTATTATTTCTTTTAATAGTTATGGAAAATGAAGTTCGGTTTCCCAATAACTGTGGACTTCCGGAAATACAGGGCTGTTTGGTTTTGCTGTCTTGTATCAAAATGGATTTTGTGGAAACTTAGGTAAAACTGAGGGTAAAAAGCAATAGAAACAGTTTGACAAAAATATTTATTACTTTCATTTTAGCCTCAAATTTTAGTCTCAAACGGTAGTACTAGACTCCTAAAACATGAGGAACAACCTTTTATGTCCCAATAATTGGCTTCACTGATACATAATAGCTCACAGCATTTCCCTTTTGTAGACTATAATAATAAATACACTGTGAATAGTAAATTCAAATGATTGTTTTGACTTAGAATTTTTCATTTACTCAGAAATGTGACCAACCTGTGAAGCAGAGAAATACTGAAGTTTAACTCAGCACTTAGATCTGTGTTTGTAGCCCTGAAGCTTGATTTTTTTAATAGATTTTTCAGAAGAATTAGAAATTCGACTGGCTTTTTCTCCAAGTTTTCTTCAACATTTGAATTGGTGAGTTACTTCAAAAGTAAGGATACTTAGGACTGAATCTGTTAAGACCTTTTAAGCTCCTGCTGAGCTAAGTAAGATGTACATTTTCTGTAGTGGGTAACAGGTTTAGTAAGGCACAGGCATTCAGGTTCTTCAGGAAGATTGATTTTTCCAGGGGAAATCGTAAGTACCAGGGAACCCTTTGTGTCAGACTGTTACAGTTTGCAGGATGCTCATCTCCGAGTAAGAAGAATTATGCCTTGTAAAATATCACTACAGTACAAGGATTTTTCATGAGACAGGAGCCTCATCCTTTTTATAGCTAGTGTTGTTATTGGGGCAGGGCCTTGCAGAGGGCTGCCTTCTCTTGCTGGATGAGATTGTCCTCTCCCAGTGTTTTAAGATTACACACTCAGAGTACTTGAAGCATAAAGGCTGTAGAAACATTAATTTTTTATATTGCACTGCACAAGAACATCTCCCCAGTTCTTCATTCAGCGGAAGAGATTTCATGCTTTGAACATGGCAGGTTTCTGACTGGAGTGGGTTACTTTCCCATGTCAGGCGATGTGACAGGAGTGCAGATGGTATGCTGAGCATCTGAACTGGTATCAGCTGCTATGATAGGAGTGAAGTCATCACATGAAGCAGGCAGCACAGCCTTGGGCCATTACAGGGTGTTAATTCTGTGGCTTCAGCTTTGTCTGGTTAGCATGAAATGGGTTTGGATGGACAAAGATTCTCAAACACGTACCAGGAGATTGGTCTGAACAAGTGGAAAACAGAAAGGATACGTTACCACTGTTTTTTTTTAGGAATGGTTCTAGCCAAGTGTGAATGAAATACTGTCCCAGGCACCTTTGTACTATCATAAACCAGACTACTCTCTGCTGTAACACTGTGAAGAGTTCCAGCCTTTTTACTGTGCTGCGTATATCCATGCTAAAAAGTGTTTACTGTGCTAGCTGTCGGTATTTGGATGTTTTCTTTAGAATGTGGGTTTTTGTAGGAGGGAAGGCTTTTGGGATAAGCTAAATGTAAACATATGAGCACTGCTGAGTAGGAATGAAAAGGACACGATCTTTGTTGGTGTAACAAAAGGGAAATTTCTCAGTAAAAATTTCTTCTGGGGCAATCCTGTGAAGTGGGGTGTATTGCTAGTTCAACTGTGATACTACCCACAAGGTACCCAAAAAAAGTAAAATTTCCAGTTTCGATATAATTTGTATATGTGGAATCTGCATTTGTGCTGTTTATGCACTTCAGAGTATAATTACAGTATTCAAATCTTTGGTCAGATACATAAATGCATGAGTTCATGTTTTAGAACAGTTTATCATTAAACAAATATACTACTTTATGTCACAACACACAGAGAAACAATTCAAAAACTATGATTAGTCATCAAATCACTTTTTCATCTTTTTTCCTTAACCGAGAGGGTAGAATTTGATATTTCTGTCTAAATATATAACCTTAAAGACTTCTTCCAGTTTTTTTGGTTGCATGTGTTGGAGGCTAATATTTGACTGATTTAGTATTTTTGCCTCTATATCGCCAAATGTGTCACATAGTGAGAAGGGGACAGATTATGAAATAAAAGTTTGCATACATGTGTAATGTAGTAGAGTTAATTGTAACTTTCACTTAACTTAATAAATAATTCCATAGGCACACTAAAACTTTAATTATTCTTATTTTGCTAATGCAAAAATTTGATTTTTAATATTATGGTTCAATAATCATCGTAAACTACCTTCAGGTCTATGGTTAAGGGTAAGAGGTTGGCAAAGTAACTTCCCTCTTCTTTTGCTCCTTAAAGTTAATGATTAAGCATTTTTCTCAACAGCATTTTTGAAAAGTGTATGTTTTGTAGAAAGAAATATTGGTAAATGCTCTGATGCATTGCTGTGTATGAGCCTTCAGAAAGTTTTAGTGCCTTGCACTAAAGATGTGTTGTTATAAAAGATTATGTATTACTTTTGTGGTCAAATTTTGCAGTGTTTTTAATAGATAGTATGAATTCTGTAAATAATAAAGCATGTACATAAAAAGCTAGTGTTTCTTATAGAGTGTACTTGATGCAGGTTATAGCTAACTAGTAGACCATAATGTAATATGTGTTATTTTAACAATGGAGTATTTTAGTGACTTGATAGAAATGCTGAAAGAATTAATTATTAATTAATTATCTTAAAATTTTTGAAGTACCACTTATTAATCAACTCTCCATCTGTCTCATACAGTATGAGACATGCCAGGGAAGAGTATTTGGTTGTACAGGGACCTGAGGCACACTTCGTTGTTCATTGTAACTGGAACTGTTACCGGTTTCTTTTTCTGTCCACATTACCCTGGTGCTCCTACTCTGAAGGCTGGTTTGTTCCAAAGAAGGGGGTTAGTGACCCCAGGCAGTCCAAACCTGAGGAGGCCAAAAGACTGTCAGGCTACCTTCCTTAAATCCATTGACTACTAAAATGCAGCCTTTTCCACAATTGTTTCACTTAGATAATGCTTAGGGTAATTTAAGGCGTTTTTCTTTTTCCTTCCATGCCTGCTGCTGTCCTTGTATACCAGTGCTGTTTAATTTGTCTATTTACAAGCTAAATTAGAAAACTTCTTTTGCATTGATTTGGTCCCAGGCATTTGATAAAGATGCAGGTCCAGAATTGTGTGAAATTGTTTGCTATGTCTTTCTGAAATATTCTGACTGATTCAACACAAAGTTTTGTTTCCCTTTTCTGTAGAGGACTCACACTGAATTTTCATAATCTCTTCATGTCACCTTACTGTTTGCTAATATTCTTATGTTCTCTTTGTATGTCAGTTATTTCCAGTTTAAAAAGTCAACTTTCCTAAGGTTCTTAGTAACTTACCTCTTCCAACCACGGGCGTAGGATTATATGTGTTGTTTTATTATAATGACTTAATTTCTGTAAATTCTTAATTTCCAAGTTCTCTGTCTCTTATGGGTTGTCTTCTCCTCTCATTTAGTCATAACGTCCTTGACTTTGTGTCATGAGCAGTGTCCAAAATTTTGTGCCAGTGTCACTAGATACAATATTGTTCATTAGAAGGTTCTGTAATAACTTCCCTCCAAACTCATACTTCGCCAGTTGTACATAGCTTGTTGCTGCTTCTCTGTTGTCTAGTTCATATGCACTTAATAATTCCAGTCTTAATCCTTATCTTCTCCTGGCTAATATTATTTCTCAGAGCACCAAAACTGACTTGCTCAAATCTGTCTTCTTGTCCAGGAACATATGATTACCTGTAGTTTAGTGTTGTATTTTATTATAGTATGTACTGAGACCCTCCTAATGTACCTAGAGTCATCTGAAATTTTTTTAAGCACTCGACTTGCTGCTGTTCAGCAAAACAGTATAATCTCAAACACAGTAGATTTACATGTGTACTTCATAGGGATGAAATGTCCCTTGAACTCACTGAAAGTAGTGAATAAATCTTCGTCTTTAGCAGAGCTAAACCCTAAAGAGCAGAGGGAAGAAAGACGTGGAATAATTCCTGTTCAGCTTATTTCTACATTTATTAGAAGTCCAGTTCAGATAAAATGGTCAACAGTTTAGTACTACTGTGGATTTAAGAAGAGGTTGAGTGGATGGAGGATTATATTTTATGTCTTTGTTAAATGAGAGGAACTGTTCTCAGTGCTCAAAGAAAAATTGTGTTAATTTAAAAAGCACTATTTGCATTCACTCTTTTAATATGTGATACCCTTGCAATAATGAAGTTGGTTGGTTTGGGCTTTTGTGTATATGTAATAAGAATTTTCCTTTTTCATTATATCAGTAAATCACAGTGATTACAATGATTTCAGAGCTTGCAATGCAAGTTACACTGTGCTTGTGTATTAGCTATTGTATTTCTCTGCCATGATAATAAAGCATTGCCTTTATTCTGATTTCTTTCTTATAATCTTTTTTAATTCTTGCTTGCAGTTCAGATTTCCTCAGAGTATGATTAGATTATTACTATTTCTTGCCAACTTGTAGTTTCAGCTGGCATGGAAAGAGGCAAGCGGAAGTCCTTGCCAACTCTTGCATTAGTTGTGCTGTAAGAATTATTCAGAAGACAGCAAACTATTCAGAAAAGTCACAAAGTCATGCAATATAAAAGATAAAATGTTGGGCCTCCATGTATTAATTGCAGACAAATTCTCCCATTGACTGCTTTTAGTGAACGTAAAGTGGTTGCATCGTGTCAAACCAAATGTTCATTTGGTAAAATATTCTCTCTCTGCAGTAACTGCTAGGAGTAGCTGAGGGAGGGGTGCAGGACAACAAGGAGATGTTGTGATATATCTTCAGCTGGGCCTCCAGGAGTTCTAGATAGCAATGATTGCAGTCTCCCACTAAGCTGTTGCCTCGCTCTTTAAAGTGATCCAAAATTTTACCATCAGCAGCTTGCTGTGCCAGTAAAATCTGTGCTTGAGCTATGTGATTATTTCGTTTTCTGTTTCTGAGTCTTGAGTGCATCCTTGTAAATGTCGTAGTTCTTCATGTGAGAAGAGATGGTGACCGTTCCTATCCATTTTTCTTATGGTGCTCGCTTACTCTGACTTCACGGATCTTGGGGTTGGCCCTCTTTGGATTACTCTCTTTTGCCCTAGTTATCTGTTTATTTAATGATCCACATGTGTAATTGTGGGATAGTCTTGGTAAGTACCTTTGTACTCATATGATGGCTGATGACAAACTCAACATGACCTGACCATGTGCACTTGCAGCCCAGAAAGCCAATGAGATCCTGGGCTGCATCCAAAGCAGCCTGGCCAGCCGGGCGTGGGAGGGGACTGTGCCCCTCTATGCTGCTCTGGTGACATGCCACCTAGAGTACAAGTTCTGGTGCCCCCAACATGGGAAGGACATAGAACTGTTGGAGGAAGTCCAGAGGAGGCCACAAAGTTGATGAGAGGTACAACGACAGGCTGAGAAAGTTGGGGCTGCTCACTCAAGAGAAGAGAAAGCTGCATGTAGACCTCATAGCAGCCTTGCAGGATCTGGATGCCTACAGGGAAGCCAGAGAGCAGCTCTTCGGGGACTGTATTGATAGAACAAGGAGTAATGGGTACAAACTGAAAGAGAAAAACTTAGGCTAGATGTTAGGAAGAAATTCTTTCCTGTGAGGGTGGAGAGACACTGGAACAGGTTCGCCAGGGAGGTTGTGGATATCCCGACCCTGACACTGTTTAAGGCCAGGTTGGATAATGCCTTGAGCTGAACCTCTGTGTGACATCTACACAGAATTGCATACTGTGTAACTAGGTTCTCTAAGAGTCCTGACAGCTTGCACACAGTCAGACATTCTTTAGGTAGAGTTAGGATTGTGTTCTTCATGTGTACTTTGCATTTATCTACACAGAATTTAATCTGGCATTTTATTACCGTGCCATTCAAAGTCATGAAAACTTTTGCAGGAAGGTTTACTCTTATCATGCTGAATAATTTTAATTTATAGTCAATAAATCTTGCCACCCCCCAAACCCACCTCCTTTGCCAGATAATGTATGACTGCATTTTTCAATTCAGACTCTCACACAAACCCATTTTCCAGGAAATTTAATCAGCCTTCACTTTGCCTCCTGGGCTTGACCACCTTGCTTAGAATTTTCATAGCAAAGTTAGGATCAAATTGAATTGCTTTCATTTAGATGTTAATAAGTTGAGTTGTAAAAAGACATTTTTTCCTGCAATATTGAGAACAAATTTCTGCACCAAGATTAAAACAGGCTGTCTTCAGGAAGTGTTGATGCATTCAGTGTCATGTTTGTTCTGTTTTTTTCCAAATTGGGATCTGTTAAAAGTTTTCAGTAATGTAACTGAAAATGGATTAGTACAATTTTGCATATGTGGGATAGTACTTCATTATTGACTTGATTCAATTTTTTTCATTGCTACTCTTTATCTGTTGTTGATTATCAAAAGCAAGATCATTAGTATAATGGAGTACGTCTTCTCTCTGTAATTTCAGTGGAGCATATCAAATAAACTTAGGCATCTGAAATTGGAATGTGCGAAAAATGTAGTATTTATGTCAAAGAATATTTCTGTTAAATAAGTCCTGCTAATGAATCTTCTGTAAAGCTGATTTTGTAATAAGTCAAGGGTTACAGAAGAATTTGCACAGTTGGAGGACAGCATTTAGCTTTCCAGCAATAATTTGTCATCTGTTGCAAATCTTTTGGATGAAGTGCATTTTACTACTTTACATAAAACTTTCATGCACTTCAAGATGAAAAGTCATGTACTTTAAGTGGAGTGTGTAAAGACGTTAATGGTTGTAAATGTGTGAAGTTAATGTTTGTTCCATTTATACTCAAATAGCATTCTTCATTAGACAACTTAGAAAAGTAAGCCAGGCTTTGTGGGCAAGGATGTTAATACTGTTTAGCACCCAAACCACCTCTCCTTTCTTTTGTTTTCAACATTACACATTTTCTTTATTTTACTTTAAAGGGACTTTATTATGAAATTCTAGATGTGAAAATCATGGCTTCAGCTTTTTACAGAAAAAGTGGTCAATACAAAAGTATAGTCACCTTGCAGAACTCACAGCGTACAACTTCAAGTAAAACAGACCTGGAAGGAAGTGTAACTTATAACTGGAGAGCTGGAAATCTAGCCAGATCAGGTGTACTTTTTTCATTATTCACTCTGTAAATTGTAGAGGGAGAAGAGAAAATTGTTTTTCCAAAGAGCAAATATCATCACCAAGCCCTTTCCTAGACACTGTTTTCCCTTTCAATCTCTACTCCGCCTGTCCTGCCAGTGTCCATCTGTAGTTCTCAAGGAAGCCATATTTCAGTTTTTCCAGCACTGCTACTTAAAACACTAACAGGCCTGATGATGTTGGCTCCTGTTTTCTGGGATTACAAGGAAATTACTCAAACCCTCATGTCCCTGATTCATCTCATCTCATGTAACAAGCAAAATACCCACATTCCAACAGAGAACAAATGTTCTCGGACAGCTTTAGGTAGGAATTCTGTGAATAAGGGGTATTTGAATCATGTTGTAACTTCATATTGTTTTTCACATTAATTTTCACTTTAGTATAACAGAGGTACCTGTTTTATTAGAGGTAAATTTAACATAGCTCAGGGTATTTCTCAGAATGTGGCTGTTGCTTTTCTATGTGTTATATGACTAGCCTCAAAAATTGTAATCTGAGTAATAGTAGCAAGCATGTTTTCTCAAGCAGAGGCATTTGGGATCTGAATGAGATGCAAGGGATGCTCTAGAAGTTTTGTATTCAAGTTGTTTTTCTAAATGTGACAATGTTTATGTCTTGTACATGCTAATGAATTTTAAATAACTTTCATGATTCTTAGCCTTGTTAGGTGTTATTTTACATTTATTGCTCTATTCTTAATATTACTTCTAGTAACAAAACTTCTGTTCTTGAAAGAATTGAAGCAAAATGAGCTAAATGTTTTGAGTCTGAGATACTGTGCAATCAGAACTTACCTCTCTTGATTTCTTCAGTGTATAAAAGACAAACTTCAATACCCATCTCAGAATCTGATTACAGCTCAAGCTTACAACACATTTTTGAACAACATTTTTCTATCTAATTAGCACATTTTCCTTATGTGTTAATTACAGACCAGTCTGTTTGCAGATAAAAAATCCCAGCCATTTCTCCTTTATCTGCTAATCATTATGTATCTCTGGAGTTAGTAGGTGTTAGCTTAGCAAAGAGCAGTGGAATTTAAAATATATTTATGATGTCAATATTTTACTACTCCATATAATTTCCCATTTAAGAATAAATACTCATCACATTAATAATGAGCTATGTTGTCTTCTAGGGAGGAAACTGAGTCAGAGATAGTTTTATGATTTGCTTATAGTTTAATTGTAAGCACAGAAAGTATAAAGGCCAGGTATTTTAGATCCTAGACCTGTCAGCCATAAAATGTATCTCTTCACTATATCACAGTTCCTAATTTGACAGAAGTAGAATGTCTTTTCTTACTACAGAAACTGATTGGAAATTACTATCACAATCAATAGCTTAATTGACATACTCTCTTATATGTGTACCTGACAAAACATATATTCCAGTGGTTTTATTTCAATTATTGGAGTCTCCGTCAACATGAAAAAAAAAGTTTGCTAAGGCTATTCAGTTTTTGAATGTTAAGCAGCACTAACTATTTGCATATATCAGTATAATCAGCTTTGTTCTCCATAGACACAAACACAGGATGCTCTTTAAAGAATGGTGAATGTTGGTAACCTTTCATTAAGGATCTGTGCTAATTAGGGTTTAGATTTAGGTGAAGTCAGTGGTTCATGCATAGCATGTATGAACTCAGAAATATTACCCACAGACTTACGCCTAAGTGTTTCCTTTAGTTCTGCAGCTGGACGAAGTAAAGATCAACCCAAGATACCTGCCCTTCTGTTTAGACAGAGGACGGTATTTGCTTATTGTGAAGACTACTGAAACTCAGACCAAAACAATGTAAATATTTCTTACTGAATGCTTTAAGGTTTTATGCCTAAAAATAACCATGATCTTTAAGAACTGGTAATGATACCAGCACCAGCATGAGTCCTTTTTTGAGTAGAAGCACTTCAACTTAATGTCTCTTTCCCTCTTCATCCCTCTCTCTCTCTTTCTAGATGCAGCAATTGTTCCATGAAAACTATGAACACAACCGCAAGGGTTACATTCAAGATCTTCACAACAGCAAGATTCACACAGCCATAACACTTCATCCAAACAAAAGACCAGCCTACCAATATAGGCTGCACAATTACATACTGAGTCGCAAAATTTCCGAACTGCGCCATCGGACCATCCAGCTCCATCGAGAAAGTGTCCTAATGAGCAAGCTTAGTAACACTGAAGTAAACAAGGAAGATCAGCAACTGGGAGTTATGCCATCTTTCAATAATTTCCAGCCACATGAAAGGGATGAAGTCATTGAGTGGGAGTTCCTGACAGGAAAGTTTCTTTACTCAATGGTGGAGAACCAGCCACCCCGGCAGAGCCTGAGTAGTGTCCTGCGGGCTGCACTGGATGATACTGTAATGCAAGTCATGGAAATGATAAATGAGAACTCCAGATCTAGAGGAAGGCTCATTGATTTCAAGGAAATACAGTATGGCTACCGCAGGGTAGACCCTCTGCATGGAGTGGAGTACATCCTGGATTTACTGCTTTTGTACAAAAGGCACAAAGGGAGGAAAGTTACAGTTCCAGTGAGACGCCATGCTTACCTTCAGCAGTTGTTTAGCAAACCTTTCTTCAAAGAAGCAGAGGAGCTGGATGTAAAAAGCTTGCTGGAGGACACCAACACTGACACTCAATCTTTCTCTTTCCTTTCAAATTCTTTAAAGATTTTTTCCTCATCGTTCCAAGGCACCAAAGACATTGGGGGACACAGTGACAAGAAAATACATATTCTTGTCCCTATCACAGGAAGATTTGATACTTTCTCAAGATTTATGGATAACTTTGAGAAGACTTGTCTGATTCCCAGGCAGAATGTAAAATTGGCAATAATTCTCTTCAGTTCTGAGTCAGGCCAAGACTCTAGCAAACACATAGAGCTAATGAAAGAATACAGCATTAAGTATCCTAAGGCAGATATGACCCTGATTCCAATGTCAGGAAAGTTTTCTAGGGGTTTAGGTCTTGAGATGGCCTCATCTCAGTTTGACAATGACACTTTGCTGCTGTTCTGTGATGTTGATCTGGTATTCACATCAGACTTCCTCCAGCGATGCAGAGATAACACTATTCAGGGAGAACAGGTTTACTACCCTATCATCTTCAGCCAGTATGATCCAAAGGTAATATATGGAGGCAACCCTCCAGCTGATAGTAGTTTTGTTTTCACAAAAAGAACTGGATTTTGGAGGGAGTATGGATTTGGAATTACCTGTATTTACAAAAGTGATCTACTTACTGCTGGTGGATTTGATACCTCAATTCAAGGCTGGGGACTTGAGGATGTAGACCTCTTTACTAAAGTGATAACATCTGGCTTGAAGGCTTTCAGAAGTCAGGAAGTAGGAGTTGTCCATATTTTTCATCCTGTTCAGTGTGACCCCAATTTAGATCCGAAACAGTATAAAATGTGCTTAGGGTCCAAAGCAAGTACATTTGCCTCTACCATGCAGCTCGCTGGACTCTGGCTACAGAAACATTTGGGTGTCAGGTACAATTGGACTCTCTCCTGACAGCTCAGCCTATTTGGCCTTTTTAGGGGAGTTTACTTCATTGCTATTATTTGATTTTGCTGTCATAGTTTTAAACTCCCTCCCCGTAGTCTTCCAAAGACTGTTGACCTCAAACAGGATGACTCTGCTGTTCACTGATGTTTCTTACACCTACTGAACTGGTGAGGTGAATTCCTTCATATTTCCTTTATTTGAAATTCAGTCTAGTCATGGAAATCATACAAGTCCATGGAGCATATCCATCACAAGAGACTGTGTCAGAAGAATGTTGTCTTTCAGCTTTTGGATTCAGTATCATCTTTGTTTCATTTCTCAGATTTGATGTGATACAAATATTTACTGGTGAAGGTACCACAAAAGTGCTTTATGCTTCTTCTGGGGATGGAACTCTCTAAGATAAACTTGAGTTTTATAATTTATATGGGGACTTATATGTATAAACTCTACTTTTCTTCATCTTTAGAATTTTTAAAGTAAATGAATAATTATAATTGTACTTTTATTTTTTAAAAAAAAAGAGTAAAGCTGAGGAGCTACTTGCAAATACAACTGGTACTGGCTACCAAGGTCCTTAAATGTCTTATTATTAAAACAAACTCCTCATTGTTATTCAGTCAAAGTGTAAATGAACTTTATTTTCACAACAAACAGGATTTAATCAAATGCTCATGTACACTTTGAAGATTTTTGAGCCAACATCCTTCATTTGCAGGCAAGAAGAAACTATGACTCAACATGGTCATTTATGATAAAGTGCAAGCATACAGTATTCTTATTTTGAAACACATAGTATAAGTTGCTGTTTCTCTTTTCAGAATGAGTCTCTAATACATAATTTTCTTTTACATTCCTTTCATAAGGCTGCACTTCAGTGTTAAAAGTTCTATTTTTTTTTTACATTTTCCATGAATATTGGTACTCAGTAGCAACTTGTTGTTAAAATTAAAGTAACTGTAGAATAATTATTTAAGTTTCAAAATATACTATTGCTGGTCAAGTTCCTTGCCAATATATTTATATTAGTGGAGGTTATAAGACTGTGTTCAGATTTATCTCTCCAAACAGCCTGAAGCTGTTATATTGTGGATTCATGAAGTATTTAAAATAATACCAACAGGAGAAATAATAAAATAAATTTCTGTATTTTAGAGAAATGTTTATATAGGGATATATATGTGTGTGTGTGTGTGCGTGTGTGTATATCCCTATATATATAGCTATATAGAGAGAGTAATTTCAAAGAATGTTCCGCTTTTCAGTTCAGACAGTAATTTGTTACAATTGTTATTTTGGCCACATGCTTGGAACATTTCATGTTATACTGTGGTAAGAGCTTAGAGATATTCAGGAAACCATCAGAATTCAGCTAAACTTAAATTATTACAGTGGGTACCTCTAATAACCTCAGTACCCTTGATTTCAAACTATATTTCAAACATAGCTGGGCAAGAAAAAGTTTTAAGTTTTTCAGCTGTAACTGACTGCTTCTGTGTTTCCTTTAAAAAAACCCAGAAAACCCAAAGCAACTAAGAGATTGGAATTCACTGGCACATTTGTTTGTGTGAGGATATCCAGATAATTTCCTGAGGGATGAGAAGGGTGTGTAGGTCATTTAATGTCTCTTATATGAGGTTCTCTGTTCTAGACTTACCATGCAAGGAAGAAGGCAACCCTGACAAGGATTGAGTAAACTCAGAATTAAAGGGCTGGCCCTGGTTTGTTGTGTGCTTTAAAAAAGGCCATTCCCTTGCCTTGGAGAAGGTGGTGATTTTGGTAGATGAGAACAGAGAGTGTAATTCATGTTTGTACCAACCCTCCTCAAGCAGAGCTCCTGGCTTGTTATTCTCCTGGAGGCTCTTGCCTTTCTAGCCCAGTATTGTTAGCTCAAATATCTGACAAAATAAAAATTCAGTATCACTTACAAAATAATTCCTGGAAATTGCTCTTCAAATTGAGTGCAAAAGTCACGCTTTGTTCATTAAAAAAGCCAAGAACAAGGAACATATGATTTATTTGATCAATCTCAATTAACCAATGCAACTCAGATTGTAAATATCAAAAACTGATTGCCTGTTGATAAATGTTTGTGATGATTTCATAAACAAGAAAAAACCTAATGACTTAGAAAGACATATAAGGAAATCATTGTCTACTGGGATGTATTCCAGTACTTACTTCAATTACTTAACTTAGTGGCCAGAAAGTATTTGCTCAGCTCAAAGTAAAATAGTAGATTAGAACAAGCAATGAAACCAATCATTCAGTGGGGATAAAGATGTATACAGAGGGCTTGCAGGATCAGGTCCTACATGATAGAAGCAAAATGCTAGTATTTACCAGTACAAATATTTATTTAGTGTCTTGACTGATTCATTTGTTTATATGATGAATTACTTTGTTAAAAACCTGATTATAAATGTTTATTATGAAATATTGCATTGTCTTTTGAAATAACTATCCTGAGATAACTTGAGAACTTGTGTTAGTTTGTCTAAGGAATAATATGCCTTCTAAGGAGATCATATTAAAAGAAAAAAAAAGCACAAAAGTGTTAGAGTAATGTTATGTATATAGATTAAGATGGGAATATCTGTGTTAATCAGTTGTTTGCTTTTGTCTAGTCTGAATCATAATCTTGATTGTAAAATGAAATTTCTATGTGTATAATGTCCCTTTGTAAATGCGTGACAAGTGAATTCACAATAGAACACAACAACCAATTTTTCCTCAAACCTCCTTCCCCTGGGAATAGTTTTCCTGGTTTCATTGCTGGGAAGTGGGTTGTGAACTGCTCACACTTTGGCTTTTCAGACACCGCCAGTCTTAAAAAAAAAATCTCAGCATTCACTACTCAGAAACTACCACATCATGGCATGTTCTTCCATTCACAGCACTTAATTTAATAGAGCATTTGCATCTCCTGGATGAACAAAAAACACCAGGTTGGGCTTTCTAAGACTTGATGAGGGTACTCTGCATCAAGGTACTGGTTCCCATGCTGAAGAAAGGCAGAGGGCCAGGGAGAGGTGTGAGGCTCAGCCACAGGACTTGGCACCTTGTGCCCAAGTCATCCCTGTGCTGCCACCTGTGCTGCCCGGTGCCTCTACTTGGAGCTATGAACTGGCAGCTCAAGCCAGCGCAGGAGAAGAGCTGTGCTTGAGAAGCAAAAAGGCCATTTTAATCAGGGCTTGGGAGGAATGGTGAGAGGAGGCACACCTCCTTGAGAGGAGGGTGCCAAACTGAGGATTCATTGAGTGGGGTGGCAGGTTGTCTTGTGCAGATAATGTTTCTCACTGTCCCCAGGGGAAAAGAGAGCCTGGTCCCACACCTCTTCCCTGTTTGCTCTCAAGGGGCATTGAAGAAATGTGCAAAACCATCAGTCCTTCCACTTTGTGGGGCTTGTGGTCCTGCATCGTGTGCTTGGGTCCTACCTTTCCATGGGACATATGGGGGAAAAAGGTGCCAAATGGTCTTCTCAAAAAGCAGTAGGTGGAGAGGCACCTTCTGCACTCACCAAAGACGAGGTGTGCACAAAAGAGCCTTTGCTCTACTGTGTGCTTGACAGAGCCTCTTGCAAAAAAGTACAGTGCTGGTGAAATGACTCATAGGAGTGTAGCGCACATCCTCAGTAACTGTGGAGAGTTGTAAGCAGCATGAGTTAAAAACCACTTGTTCTAAACAGAGGCAAATAATTTAAACTTCTTTTGATGTCTTAACAAATCACAACAATTACTTCTTAAGATGTAGTTTGCTACATCAAACATTTTGCTCCAAAGAATGATGCCAGCTGTAAGATACAAAAAACCCCCACTTGTGTAGTCTATATCCTATTTTCCTGCAACTTGAAATCAGTTAAAATTTATGGAAAAAAGATAAGGACTAAAAATTGGTGAGCCACTGACAGGGGGAAAGGTTTATGTTTCTGCTCTATTTTTAAAAGAGAATCAAATCAGGAGAAAAAAAAAATTCTGTGGTAGTTACACACAAAAATTAGCCATGATGTTACAGTACCAGTGACAATTATGGTCCTAAACTGCAGCAAAATGAGATGTTTCACTAAGTCTAACTATTTATGATAACTGAATATCACTGAAGGTTATAGTCTGTTGTACATCTCTAAGTAATATGTATAGTCCATTTTTAATTCATTTATTTCTTAGAATAATTTTAATTTTCTTCTGTCAGCACTTATTCACTTGATTAATAAGATGACTTGTCATGACTCACTCTCAATTTCGTATTTTTCTTTTTTTTGGGTCTTCCCATTTGCAGTGTGTATTACTACAGAATTGAAACTTTCTGAGCTAGCATGGTATTTCTGTTACAGTTTTATGATTTCACTGCCATACAAAACTGCTGAACTAGAATATTTTAGTGAATAAGTTTCCAGTCCTACTTCAAATTGTTTCTATTTGCCTGTCACTGTAAGTTAAAAGTGTTCTGAATATTACTACTTCATTTCTTCCTCTGGTCTCCTTCATACTAGAATTGCACCAAAGCAAGGAAATGCAAAAACTTTGTAATGCTTAAATCTGGGAAAATTAACAGAATCTGGGGATTTGCTTGAATGATCTCTTTTTTTGCCTTCAAAAAAGGCAAAAAATTAGAACTATAAAAATTAGAACTTACCAGTTCTATAGTTTTAATAAAAGAAATAGTGGTTATTAAGATGTAAGACAGCACATATATCAGCTACACCCTAAAAACTGTTATTTTACATCCTTGTTTTCTAGTCACCTTATTATTCAACAGATGTTTGCTATTTATAGGAACTTTAAAGATAAATTAAAAGCATCCTTGCTGATTCAGTATTTACTTAGTGTTAGTGGAGAGCTTAACCATGTAGGCAGATATCCAAAGATATACTATATACTGTAAGATGCTGAGTTTTGTTTCTTTTGTAGGGCTGGAGGGAAGATCTCCTCAGCTCTGCATAACATGTCTGCAGTGTGGTAGTGTTCTTCACAAATCAGCCATGTCTAGCAATGGTTTTAAGTGACTGCAAAGTTACAGGCGTAGCATCCAGATTCATACAGCAGGCAAGATTTACTGGACAAGATTTGTCTAAACACATGAGAGACAGATCTTCAGATTCAGAGGCTGGTGACATAATCAGGGGATAGACAAGTGGATTCAATGCATCTCCTGCTGCAACATCTGGGCACACCCACTGTAAGCAGCCCTTAAAAAAAGGATGCCCCAGGAATGCAATGGGTTCAACGGGTTCACCTAAAAGAGGTGTATTCTAGCTAACACTGGTGCCAGGTGCTTTTACTTAGAGCAGGTAAATTGCCTTTAGGTGATTTCATAAAAAAAAAAAAAAAGAAAAAGGAAAGAATAAAATGAATAATTTAAAAAAATGCTTGTGCTTGAGATTATTAACATTGTTACTACTGGTTATTTGGGAAGCCCTCATAACTTGCTCTCAGTCTTGATTAGGGAATACAGAGCAATAAACTCTGCTAATTTTTCACACCTGTCTGTACACTGTTAGCTAAAGAAAAGATAAGCTAACTAAATGCTTTGAAGATGGTGGTCGAACTGTGCGTGACCAGAGAGAGAACTGCTGGGTGTAGTTCAACCTCGAAACCAAAACTCAGACCTGCTACCAGGTAAGGACAATTTCAGCATGGGAAGTAGAAGCCTGAGTTTGTGCAAGGCATCATGGCATCTGAGGATGCGCCTTAATGCTTAGTGTGTGATTGCTAGGAGCAGGCACAGTGCAGTCTGAATACAGTGCTACCAGCTCTTGAAGAAAAAAATGCAGAATGCAGTAAAAAATGTTTCATAGGTGACAAGATAGATAGTAAAGATTTAGATCCAGATAAGTGTGTGTCTTTTTTTATTTTCAGAGAGTGGAAGATAAAACTTCTTTTAAAGAAGAACTCTGTTTTACTTTCTTCCTGAAAGCTTTTCCTGTTGCTTAGCATTCCACTTGTACATGCAGAGACAAATGCTGGGACCATCTGGAGCAATACCAAAACTATAGACCTTCCACACCTGATTTTTTCTGACCAGCAAGCCCACATTTTTTGAAGTGATAGCTGAGCTGGCAATTTTTAGTCCCTCCTCTTCTCTTTTTAGACATGACACTAATTGTATTGTTATTTATCTAAGTGGGATCTTTGACAGCTTTATGTCACAGATTCTTCAGTGCTTTGTGCTTAAGATGCTTTAGTTTTCTGTTGTAGCTTCATATATTGCACTGTTACATGGCATGTCACTGATTTAAATGATGACGTTCCTTTAAACAAAAGCTTCTGGACAGTAGTTTTCAGCTGATGTAACCTTGCAACCACAGCTGTGTGGCTGAAACAAAGTTCACCTATGGTAATTTATTTGTTGCATTCATACAATGGTTTTGCTTGGTGGGAAGTTCAGAATGAACATGAGTTACAACTGAATATTTTCTGTTGATAAGGCTGAGCAAATGGGACTCAAGCAATGGGACCAATGCAAATGAGCCATTCCTCCAGCGTGTGCTGTTACTGGAGGACATCCAGAGATTACAGGTGCCTTTAACGAAAAAGGTTATAGGGAGATGTCTCTGGTGCAACTGAATGGGAAACCCTGTTGTGCACTTCAGAACTGCTGGTAGAAGATTTGTCTTGCTTGTAAAAATGTATCAGTCATAACTTCTCCCACAGTCAACTGATGTTTAAGGAACAGACACAAGGGCAGATCCCTGGATCTTGCCCTCACTTGTGAAAGAGACCAGAGAGATCAAGATTTAACCTGGAACACCCTTAGGAGAGAGCCCACTCTGAAAGAAACATGGGCATGGAAGGCAGCATGCAAGAAACCAAAGAGAAGATTCTATTTCTTTTTTTTCTTTTAGGCTTGACATGGTGCTATTCTCATCAGGGAGCTACCAGGTCTTCTGGATTGAGCTTGGCAGCAGGCAAAAGAAGCACTAAGAACAAAGCATAAGTGTCATGTATATGACAGGACCACATACTGGTGGGTGATGGGAAAGAAAGTGTGTGGGAAAACATATAAGGAGTGAAGAAAATTGATTTTTTTTTTTTTTTTTGCATGTGAAGTAGAAAGATTGTGTGTGTATAAGCGATTTTACTAGCCTTGATATGTAAGGGCAAGAGCAAGTAGTTAAAGGACATAGATTTGAAAGGAAGGAGAAGATACAGTGCAGAAAACAGAGTACCTGTTTAAACACAAAATTTAATTACAGTAGACAATAAAGTTACATGGGAAAAAATAGCACAAGAAATAGAAGGAAAGAAACTGCAGGAAGAAAGGAAGAATTGAAAAATATTTAATAAAAAGCAACTGAAGGACTAGCATAAATGTAACTTACGCCCTGGGTACAGAATGCTTCGTAGTGCCATTCTAGAAACAGGGGAAGTGTTATGAAAAGCATTTCTGTAGCACTACATCCCACTGCTTTACCTCAGTGTGGCTGAGGGACCAAAAACAAAGCTAATACTAAAATATTCTTTCTTTTGTTTGCTTTTTATGAGAGCACGAAGTACCTACATTTGTTTTCCTGTTGTTTTGCCCCCACCCTGCACGGTAAATATCTAGTAAGATACTGTGTTACTGTGATTTTGTGTTTCTGAATTGAGTAAAAAATATGGGAAACCTCCTTAATACTAACACTTGAAGTATAGTGGTAAACAAAATGGCAGTACCAATGCTATTGCACATCTTAATTTATCTTTTTAATGTTAAAATGTCCTCCTATTACAAAAAGTTGGCAGTCAGCAGGAACTTCTGCAGTCTTGTCCCATCTTTCTTTCCCTCACACTTTCAATTTCTAGCTTCTGCTGTACTCAGGTACTGATGACAAATTTAGAGAACTGAGGAAATCTATTTCCTTTTAATATCATCATACCAATGAATTTAATTTTTCACACAAACTTTGTTACAAGTTTATGAATTTAAACCAAAATCTCATATCACAGATAAAATTATCTTTCAGAGTCTTTCTAGTTAATTAATACAAATACAAAGTTAGACACTATAATGATATCACTGATGTGTAAAATTGCTGAACTACGGCATTTTGTTGCATTAGTTCCCAGCTCCTTTGCAAGCCATTTGCCTGTCACTCTCTTTAAATCCTGATTTTTATTACCACTTCCCTCAGTCCCTTCTTATGACATCTTAAGTTTATTGCCAGGAACAGAAACACAAAATCTTTCCAGATTTAAAATGTATCTCCAAAATTAGGTCTGAAGTATACAGGACTCACTGATTCAGCAGGTATTAAAGGGCTCAGTGACACAAGAAGGCAAAAGTCTTGAAAACTGAGAGAGAAAACATTGAAGAAGCAGAAGGGTGCTTAGCTCCACAGACATTCCATTTTATGGAATCCTACGCAATCACAGAATGGCTGAGATGGGGAGGGACCTCTGAAGATCATAGAACTGTAGAACAGTCTAGCTTAGAAGTGAGATTTAAAGGTCGTCTAGTCCAGCCTCCTGCAATGACCAGGGACATCATCAACTAGATCAGAACCCCATCCAACCTGACCTTGAATGTTCTCAAGGATGGGACATCTCCCACCTTCCTGGGCAACATGTTTCAGTAATTTACCAATCTCACTGAAACAAAACCCTATTCTTTATATCTAATGTAAGTCAGCTCTCTTAGAGTTTAAAAACATTATCCTTCATCCTATCACAACAGAACTGGCAAAAAATTTTGTCCCCATCTTTCTTATAGGCCCCCTTGAGGTACTGAAATGCTTCTGTAAGGTCTCCATGAGGCCTTCTCCTGCAGGATGAACAACCCCAACTCTCTCAGGCTGTCTTCATAGAGGAGGTGCTCCAGCCCTCTGAACATGTCTGGACCTCCTCCCATTCCAACAGGTCCATGTCCTTCCTGTGCTGGGACCCCAGAGCTGGATGCAGTGTTCCAGGTGGGGTCTCACCAGAGCAGAGCAGAGGGGCAGAATCCCCTCCCTGGCCCTGCTGCCCACGCTGCTTTGGATGCAGCCCAGGACACGTTTGGCTTTCTGGGCTGTGAGTGCCCATGGCTGGGTCATGTCCAGCCTCTCACCCACCAGCACCCCCAAGTCTGCTCATCTCTAGGGCTGCTCTCAATCTGCTCATCCCCCAGCCTGTGTTGATACTGAGGGCGGCCCTGACCCAGGTGCAGCACCTTACACTTGTTCTTGTTAAACCTCTTGAGATTCCCATGGCCCAACTTCTTGAGCTTGTCCTGGTCCCTCTGGATGGCATCCCATCCTTCAGGTGTGTCAGCTACACCACTCAGACTTGCTGAGCGTGCACTTGATCCTGATGTCTGTGTCATTAATGAAGATATTAAATAGCATTGGTCCCAGTATGGACCCCTGAGAGACACCACTTGTCACTGATCTTCATCAGGATCCTGAGCTACTGACCACTACCCTCTGGATGCCACCATCCAACCAACTTCTCATCCACCAAACAGTCCACCCATCAAATCTAATTTAGAACAAATGATGTTGTGGTAGGCCATGTAAAGGCTTTGCAGAAGTCCAGGTAGATTATATCTGTAGCTCTTCTCTTGTCCAGTGATGGAGTCACTCCACTGTAGAAGGGCAGTGGGTTGGTCAGGCAAGAAGTGAAGCCATGCTGGCTCTCTTGAATTATCTCCTTCCTCAAACCCTGCTCAAAGATGGGTAGAATCCACTGATTTCTCTTTGACTTGGTAATCTGAATTTGTTTTCACATGTAATTTGTACAGCTGAAAACTCTGCTGGATTGAAAAACATCTGTGGAGTGAATACAGGTGCAAAAAAAGCTTCTGTCCAGGATCTGTCTTGTCCTGCAGCAGTCACTAGGATACTCAATGATGCAAATACGCCACAGGGGCAAGACAATGAGCAGGCAGAAGAGGTATGGAGCACCTTAGAGAAGACTTTTTTTTGATACTTCTAAGATCAACTGCTGTGCTGCTGTTGTTAAGAAGTCAGTTGCCTGCTGAGGGCTGAACTGAGACGGTAAGTTGACCACCAGTGTGCCCAGAGGTATCTGTTAAGTGCTGTGATACCTATATTGATAAACTAAGCTATTGCATATTTGGGATTTCAAAACCTGGGATTGTGATCAAACTGCTATTGAATAGTGCATTTATTTGCCCCTTTCATGTTCTGTTTTAATAACATCAGGTAATTACAGACAAAACTTTGGCTGAACTTCAGTTCCTGCAAACCTAGTCTAAAGCACCAGAGAGCAATAATAATTTCCTAATGACAAAAGAAAAAGTACTAAGGCAAATGTCACTGACACTGATAGAAAATGTTCTCTATGTGTTGATCCATTTGGATTACAGATATGAGATACTGTGTTTTGTCAGTTCTTGAGGGTTTTTTTAGGTAGTGACATTTTGTGCCGGTTTGGCCAAAATCTAGTAATACAGCCCCTGAGAGAAAACCAGGTTGCAACCACCCTTCCCCCCCACAGGGTTCGGGAAAAAAGAAATTTTTCCTCGAAGGAAAGTGAAAGAGATAAAAACTATTTATTTTAACAAACACACAGGAAAAGGATAATGATGCTAAATAATGGGTTAAAACCCCCGCTATAGAGAGAAACCTGGGAAGATTTCAGAGTCCTTCTGTAGGTGTGGTCTCTCTCCTCCTCGGAGCTGGTCGGTGAGGGCGTGGGCCCACCCCCGGGCCTCGGGGAGAAAATTCTCCTGATGTGTTCTGATGTTGTTGAAACAGTTCAGAAGAGAAGAAGGGGAAAAAACCCGAAGTCCCAGGAAACAAAATTCAGCTCTCCGTCTCACACCAAGAGGGAGAAAAAAACAGCTGGCTGAAGAAAAAGCAAGCAGGGTGCTCCCTTCGTGCCTTCTGCAGTCAGAAAAACACTGAGGAATATATCTCTGTGTCCTTGAGAAGCTGCTTTGGAAAGTTCATCTGGGTTTTTTTTTTCAAGCTCAGTTTAAAGGCACAGAAAAGGCACAATATTACTTTTTGGGCATAGAGCATGATAGGGGATACACATGATAGAGTCACCCCAAGACACATTTCCTCCTATGAAAGGGAACAAATGGCTACTTCATCTACTGCTCTATATAATCTTTCTTTTTTGTCCAGTATGGGTCATTTTAACAGGCTGAATGGGTTGGTCAATAGTAGTGGCAACAAATAGATGCCAAATATGTGTCATTATAAGGCTGTCAAACCAGATCAGTAAAGGTGAAAACTCTGGAAGGCAGCAAGTGACCAATTAAATTATTGCTGGCGGCATTTGACAGTTAGGACGAGCTAAAAATGACAGTTTTATGAAGCTATTAAGGAATACCTATTAGACTGAAGCACCTGTTAGAACTCAGTATAAAATGCTCTAAGGTTTCCTATAACTAAAAAACAAGTGATCTTGTAATGGCAAGCTGCACATTCCAGATTACTGCAGCAATTTCAGAGTTTGCACAGTAGGATAGGTAACACAGATTGTGTTTTACATGTCTCTGAATCTGGAGGGATTTTCCCCATCACCACAGTGGCATATTCACACCATCTTTTTGTGTTCACTTACCAACTTTTGACGAGTCAGACCACATAAAGCCATAACCTAACTTCCAAACAGTCTTTGAGAGCATTTCAGGACTAAAAGAGGAGCAGAATATGATTCCCGCCCAAAGTGCAGCATCAAGTGTGGCACAAAGTTTCTGCTGCTTGACATAGAAACCTAAGTGGTACCACAGTAGTAGTAGTTAACTTATGATTATTTAGTATTTTCCATCTTGTCCTCCAACAAAATTTGATGTGAACCAGAGTTTCCTGTTCTTTCTCACACACCTTGAATGGATGAGATTCGTTGGGCATAAAGAGATAGAAAATTGTGGAACCACTTGCCTTTTCTAAAATTTCAATCAGTTTCTGAGAAACTGAAAAGCAGTCCTTCAAAGCAGGATATGTTTATGTTTTTTGATAGACAAACTATATATTGAAGAAGGTCTCTATCAAAATGAAGTGATTCAGAAAGTGCTATTTGCTGTAAGATAGGATTCATTAATCATACTGATAAAATGGACAGCAGTAAGCCATACACTACATAAACCATACTTCCATGATACAATTAAAAAAAAAAAAATACAACTAATTTTAGAAAGGATTTTTGAAATCTGTCATTCAGCCACATGAGTGAATCACAGTTGCCTCTTCATCTGCCCTCATTTTGACAGTAAGACTGAGGGAATTTGTCCTATGTCATGGGCCATTTATAGATGAACACGTCTTTACAGAAGGCTTTAATGGAGGATTTTTAAGATTTTCTGTAGGGAGTGTTTTATTAAAATGGAATTCTGCAGGAAAGTGGAATAGAGTAAGGGATGAGTGTCATTTGGATGACATTATCTGGATGATTAAAGCTACACTAGAGATCATTTGAAATGCCTAAATTTTCTCAAAAGCTTTGCAGTGTCTTTGCTGTTGTGGCATGGGTAAGATCAATTTTTGGAAAAGTGGTGTAAAAAATCATCATCTAGGAGAAAGCATATTATGAATGCAAAGGATTTGGCTTACTGGACATAATTATTCTGAAAGCTTAAAAAAATTCAAAGCCAATTTTCTCATGTGCTTTTATGAGCTCTTCATAAAACTTCAGCCCTGGTAAAGGGGTGGTGATTGATGAGATTAGAAAGGGCTGCTCCCAGATTCAGGGGAAGGGAGGCAGGTTGCTTGAACTGAACAGATTTGCAGGCAGCAGGATTTCTGCAGCTGTTGTAAGAGTAAGACTATGAACTATCCACTTAGGTAAGCTTTGTTACTGGGACTACAATCCACATGTAAAAGCCTTAGAGAAGGCTGCAAGATTGACAGTGCCTGTATCTGTAGAGCAAGAGAATAGGAACAATGGTTTCTAACAGGCCACAGTGGGGCTGTGAGAGGTTGTTAGGGCATATCTTCACTTCTTCTGAATGGCATGGAGCTCGAAAAACTATGGAGACACTGACAAAAGAATTGCTCTGCTAGTCTCATGCAGCTAGTGAGTTCACACAGCAGCTATCCTATGGCTGCTCTAATTTATGACAGCACTTGGGTCACGGGGGATTACCTGACTGTCACTTCTTGTGCTGTTGATACCCCACGGCCAGCTTTGGCACTACATTTGCAAACAGGCAAGTTGTGCTTCCAGGCCTAGCAATAAATACAGGAGATCTTGAAGAAATTCAGGGTGACAGAGGGAAATAACTGCTGTGAAGATTTTGTGCGTCTTCCTTTACCTAGAGAAGAGAAGGATTATTTGATATGGCCAAATGTCACACAAAGAAAAGATGGAGAAGCATAATGACAGAGTGCACAAGTGACTACCTCCGTGGAGTCCATGCCCAGACCAGCTGCATACCATGATTAGGCAGATGAGTATTAAAAATCAGAAAGAAATTTACTGCTTAACCTGGAAAATAGGTTATCAATTTGTTAATGAGAAAAGGTGAGGATACAAACATCAAAACATCACTGAAGCTAGGGAACTGTTTGAGGAAGCCCATGCTGTCAGAGTCAAAATGGCTCAGAGCACCTTGCTGGCAGAAGCTGGTGCAAAATACTTCCAGTCACAGGATTTGTTTTTGAACAAATGTCAAGGGAATCAAACAAGGCTTGCTTTGTCAACTAGTGTATTTTTGATCATGGGAACAATCGGTTTGCAGCTCAGTTTAATCAAAGCAATTCAGTTTGACAACCTGATAAAACCTGTGAAGTCAAGATGCCTTTCCTGGAAATAGAATGCCATTAAATATCATCATCACCATCACCATTCATTGCCCCTTAAGAAATCCTCCCAGTTTCAGCAATATCAGTTTCAATTAACAGTAATAGTTTATGGAAAGTAGCTGTCTGTCTTGCTTAATCTTTGACTGATTGCAGCACATGCTCTACTTTGTATAGTGCAGTTTCCTGAAGTTTTTTCAAATAGATCATAACTCATATGAAGAGCATGTTTTTGACAAAGGCAATTATATTTAATATGTGAGGAAAAATTTAGGAATGTCCTTATTTTTGACTTGAGAAGCTTAATGAATTCAGTGGAAGCCATGGTAGAAGTCAGAGTTAGGATGATAGCCATTAGAAACCTAGGCAAATCCAAAAAGATCTTGCCTTTTTTTTTTCAGTTATGTACTTTCAGTAAACAAAAATTAGGAACTCAGCACCATGCTACTCACCCGCCTTCTGTATCTCTGCCCTTCTGCAGCTGAGCTCACCCCCATGCACATCACACCTCTTTCATCATCAACAAAAGATACCACTGCCAAACTCTATTGTTACATTTTTAAACAAGCACCTTATACAGTTCTCTGAGTGGATTCTTCTTGCCATTGCTGTCTAATTCATCTTCCTTTTATTCCTTTCTCTTAGTTGGCACATGGGTAGTAGGTCTCTGAGCCATTCTACGTCTTGGCCTGTGTTTACACCATGTACAATAGGCTGCCAAGTCTGTGGGCTTCAGTGGACCCTAGTAACAAAAAAGCCTAGTGTAATTTTTTTTTATTGTATTTGTGTTTCATCATCTAATAGAATTAAAAACTAATTTAGGATCTCAGGAGGCCAGGTTTGCAGAGATAATGCTTTTATCTGTAGTATGATAGCATCAAATCTCTTGCAAATTATGGAAACATTAATAATAGGAATATGAACATTAGCAAAATTTCTGTTACAGAAACTTCCACAATTTACATAAAATATTTCAGTAAGTAAAAATACTAAAAAACAGGAAGTGACTGGGCAAGTATATATTGTAGAGGAATACATCCTTCCCTGCCATGCAATTCACATTGAGATGAATGAGTTCTGCAGCTCAGTTTCCTTGCAATCTGAAGTGCAATTGAATGGTTCTAAGTTTAAAAGTCTGTAGCTGAGAATTCAGTAGCAAAAATATATATATTCCAGAACACTGTTCTCTGTGTATACTTACAGAGGCTTACCCCTACCACTGTGTAGATCTCACACTTCAAGTGTCCCTCTGACAGGCTTAAGAGTGTAATTAATTTGGTCATATAAAATCTTTGCACGCTTTTGACTTTCATGACTTCTGCCTGAAATAGAAGGGAGAGAAACAGCACTAGCAGAGGGAATTTATCTTCATGGATCAGTTAAAAAAAAAAAAAGGGGGCAAAAAAACAACAAAACACAACAGCAACAAAAACCACAAACAAAAAACCCCAAAGAAACAAAAACCTGGAAATACAGTTGTCCTATGGGTATCGCCTTCAGTTAGAGTCATTCTGCCTTTGATCTTACTTGTTCTGAAGCTGTCAAATGGAAGTTATCCTCAGAACAGTATTTGTGTTTGTAACTCTGTTCAGCAATTTGGTTTTGTCCACTGTGAGCGAAGTGTATTACCCCTTGTCCATCTCTGCAAGTGTTACATAGCTACAGCTATTCCTGCAGGCCACACATGCTGGCAAGCAGGCACGGGCATCTGATACCCACTCAGGCAGCAGAAAACTGTCCAGGAAACTGGACTGAAGCCACAACTCAGTCCAACTAAAATGCACTGAAGTCTTATTTTGTTCTTCTTTCCCTCCACACATGCTGGTTCTTGGTGTGTCCTACACAAGGCTAAGAGTTTGACTTGATAATCCTTGTGGGTCCCTTCCAGCTCAGCATATTCTGTGATTCTGTGCTGGACATTTACCTTTCTTTAATTCATATCAAAAGCCTTATCTCCTGAAATAACTTAACAAAAGTGGGATCCATGATGGGTACCTAATCATCTGTGAGGTGAGTTATTTTTGTCCTGCATTAACTTCATTTGCAGCTGCTGGAGTCATTGCCTTCAATTCAACACTACTAAAGTATAAAAAAGGGAGTCTGTGTGTGTTTATCAAAGACCACAGAACAAAATTGCAGTAATTAAGAGCCACTCATGAAAGAACCAAGTGTAAAACTAATGACAGGCTAATGCAGAAAGGCATATTGAAAGCATTTCCATAATTTGAGATGAGCTGACAGCTGTGACAAAGTGAGAAAGGGAAGGTGAAGCCTGTTGAGGAGCACAGCTCCCTGCTCTGTTGAAATTCCCAACTTTGTCTTACCTCCCATCCATTTTCCATGCGCTGTGAAGTGAAGAGACAGCACCTATAACACAGCATAGCATTTCATTGTTGTGTTGCAGTTCTGAGACTATAAACAATCACAAACTCTGATGGGTTTCCATTATGAAAAGTGATGGATACAGTGTTCATCTTTCATCACATGAACCAGTGGCTTCTGAAGCCAGTAAAAATGTAGTTGCTTTTGGTTGCTGTTACTTTCAACAGAACAAAGGCATAAATTCTCTCACCATTTTAGCACTGAATTTGGCTGTTCATTGAGCAGCACCTGACGACATAAAAATGAGAAAACTCTTTGCTTGTAACTAATTTATTTTCTCTGTCTCTGTCAAGAGTTGTGTATACTCCGACCCTATTAAAGAAACATCTAATTATGAGAAGATTATGTCTCAAAGCTAAACCTATAGTTTTGAGACTTGAATGAGGTATCTAGACCAGGTGAAGCAGAGCTCATTTCTACTGAAGTCAGTAGTCTTCAATATTTATTTTACATTTGATTCTCATACAGCTTACACCCTGGGGCTTTGGTGCATCTCTAGGCTCTTGGAAGACATTCAAGCCCTCTCCCAGAACTTAGTACAAGCAAGATTTATGTATGAAGCAATTCTCCTTCCACCCTCACCTACCAGCGACTGGAGGGAGCCACGAGGCAGTCTTAGAGGGTTCCTTGTGGTGACCAGCTCAGGCTGGTCACGTGTGCGAGAACAAGCACACACTGCAAGGCTGCCCTTTGCACTGAGCTGGCAGCAGCACTGGTGTCCTCTGCTCTATGCTGCATGACTTGATGCTTTACAGCCTTCATTTCCACATTAATTTAAAGCAGTAGGAAAGGCTATCCAAAAGAATGTAGAAATGAAAGTCTGAAAGGTTGTCTAATTTTATTTTTCAATTCTCTCTTACATATTAGAATAACTCAGGGTTTTAGCTGAAACCATGCTAGATTCATCTGGAGTTTTGATAACAAGACGGGAATCTTAGCTCATGTTCTTTGATTTTATTATAAATTTGTATTCCCCCCTTCCCCAGATAAATCTGTCTTAAAATCTATTTTTCATTTCTAAGTCATCAAAGAACATGTTCTGTGTCTCTTAAGTGCACCTTTGAAATTCCTTTGATTGTTTCAATGGGTGACATTTTACAAGCTTTTACTTCTCCATATAGATCATTGCTAGTTGCTATTTTGGAAATAAAGCATTTTAATAACTGCTGAGATAAGCAGGAGCTGAAGGCAATTTCTATCTACTTTCCAAACCACATTGCTCAGTTCTACCTGCAAAACTTATCTGTGCAGTGTTTTCACTCCATATTTACAATCTTCACAGAGTTCAGATGACAGTCAGTTTTTTTTGGATTCCTATTTGGATTTAAAGATTTTCTATGAAAAAAAATGTACGTATGTTTGAGTATTTTCTCTATAATTAAGATGTAACAAGTGATGTTGGGATTTTTCCATCCGGAGAAAATGGCAAATGTAAACAAAAGTGTTTAATTTTAACATCATAATTTTCAGAGTTGCTGTAGTAGTTAATGCTGATATTTTTAGTCTTTGCATATTCCTCTTCAATATGATAGCCTCTGTATGTACGAGAAAGGAGTTCTGAAAAGGAAAGTAGTCATAGCATCATAGTGTCAGCTGGCTGGCAGTGCCTGATAGCATTTGGTATACTTGCAAGACAGGCCTTTGGAAGGGCAAAGGAGCAGGGGAAGCCTTCAGCATACTTTTTCTGTGACCCCTTTGTAACTAATTCTGAACTGATTTGTGCTGGTGATGGTCCTAGGTGGGAATGCTGTAACATATTTTGCTTAAAAAGTGAAATTTCCATACTGAAGCAGGCATGTAGCATTTCCAGTATAGCACCTTGACTGACCTGCATGACGGGAAGGTTCAGAAGTCATTGTAATGGAAACCATGAAAAAAATAGGGACAGAATTGTCTTCTGGAAATTCAGGAAGTTCCAACAATTCCTTACAGTCTGACAAATTAAAAGTTACCTTTTTTCCATTTTAGAAATCTAAATGCAGTTATATTAGAGCCTTGCAATATGCAATTTTCTACTTAATAGGAACACAAGAACATGTGACCATTCATTTGCAAATCAGATTGATATATCCCTGCTCTATTCTACTTTGACAGGAATGCTGTTAAGAAGCCTGAGCAATTGTTTTGTCATGAAGCTATGCATTTGACAGTAAATACATACAAGAGGGTCTGGCAAAAATGCAGGACTTGCACACAAAGGATAAAAATACATAGCTTAAAGTGAGGAGTACAAAGGATGACAGAAACATGTGCTTCCAGAGCTGCCCATGTTGCTAGGATCCACAGTCCATGTCCATTTTCAGAACAATAGCTTGAAGAGGTTTTGCCACTCATCGGGACGCTTCTTTTTGTGGCTAGAGTAACATTCATGGCACAGCTCTCTGTCTTTTCACTACATTGCGCTGCCAGAATGCTAGATTTCCTGGAGATAAAACACAACAAAAATTACTTTTGGTCTGGTCTACATGCAGTACATTCTTAGTGAATCAAGTGGTGGTCACATTCCTGAACAACACTGGGTTAATTTTTATGACATTAAAATATCTAGATAATGTGAGTCAAAATTCATACTCATTCTTTTAATACTTGAAACCCCACCTTAAGTAATTCTGGGGAAAAATAAACAGACTTGAAAATTAGATAAATCAGCACAATATATTTGTTATATTTGCTATACTTGCTATATTCATTTGCAATTCCACTGACAAAACCAAACCAAACCAACCAACCAAACAAAAACCCCCAAAAACCAACAAAAAAAACCCCAAACCAAAAAAACAAAACAAAAAAACCCCAAACCAAACCAAACCAAACCAACCCCCCCCACCAAAATAAAACAAACACACATACACACCCCCCAAATAAAAAACCAAACCAAACTATACCAAACCAAAAAAAACCATCAAAACACCAAAAAAACCCCAGCCCTTAAAAACCATGCTCCTGGTCAAATTACGTATAAGGATTACATATAAAAATTAGTGAAGGGCTGACCTCAAAATGATTACTAGTTTATGTGAAGTGCCCTGAAGTTCAGATTTTTATCGAGGCTCTTTGGTTGGGAAACTGGTCAGAAAATTTCCCCAAGAACCAATTTTATCCAGAAAGACTTAAAATTTCTGGGCAGGCATTACGGCATCATGACGTGATGCTATATTTAATTATCTTATTTTCTCTGAAATCAGGTATATGAAAATTGACGTAGTTCACACAATAATGAAAGAAATTATTTTGAACCACCACCAGAAAATGAAGATAATTCATTGCAAAAATCATCTGCAATCAGAACATCCTGTAACCATATCCTATATCACCAGCTGAGAAGATTCTAAATTACTTTCATCACTAATATTCAACAGTAGACTGATAAAAAAGTGACTAATAAAAGGATGCAACTTCCCAAATGTGTTCGTATTGTTCGAAACTACTTGCATTTCTATTGCAGATTCAAGGAAATTTGAACATGACTGTAGCAATCACAGATGAACACCCATTTCTTTCTCAGTGAAGTTAGATTACTCAGGAGAGATGCGTGTTCATTCTTTTGCATTGAGAAAAAAGTATGTGATCCTCCCCATAATTCACATCAGTTATATCAAATGGAAACAGGTGCAAGCCCTAAGGTGTTCGTACTTATGCTGTAAAATAACTGCCATACAGTGTTTCAAGAAGGATGATTAACTAAAGTTATTGTTTGGCAAATAACAGATCCTGATTTCCCTGAACATGTAGAAATTACGAAGGAGAATGCTTAACTGCTCTGGGCCAACCAGTGAAAACCTGTGTTCATGACAACTGAAGTTTAAGAGTAAATTTTCGTGGTGGATTTTCATACACAAACTCTCACCAGCTGCAGATAAAATATGGGATACTCCAGATTTGGGTTCCTCAGCACCAGGAGTAGTTGGGGTCCCAACACCAAGGTGGCGCTAATATGTGTTTCCAACCTCATCACAAAACCCTTTGACAGTCTTTTGTGGAAATGGTCTTTGCTGTCCTTTCTCTCAACCCTTTACATTGCTTAGTTGAAAATTACTTTCTGTGCAGGGAAACAGTAAAGTATGAGATAGGCGTGAGGTGTGTGACAGGCATGAAGCTTTTGCACTGGCTGCTGATGATCTCATACTTACATTTACAAGATCTCCTGAGCTCACAGACAAGTCTGACTGCTGCACTTTCGTATGTATAAGGTCATTTTCCTGAGGATCTGCAGCAGCAGCACATTTCTGAGCCGTTTGTCTTATGCTCCCCTGCTTTTCACTGCCGCTGCAGGCTTGTTATATTCGCCCAGAAATGCATTGCCTGATTACTGATTAATTATTCTTTTAGATGTGACACAGATTGGTTTTCCTTGCATGCAGATTTTTTTGTGCTATAAACAAAATGGATATTAAGATGAATGGAAATGGGAAAAAAGAAGAAAGTGTTTGCCAACATGTGCCCTCTGTTTACAGGAAAACTTGACCTGAAGCAATGCTTCCTCTGCTTTTCCTTTGTTGTTATCATGGGCTATTGATTAAAGAGCCAAACTCATTTGTAAATACTAGAACATACTGTATCATACATACACTATTTCAAAGTTAAGTTCTGGGGAAAAAAAATGAAATATAGCTAATACAAGCCCTTAAAAAAAGATGTACCACATAAAATTATGACAATATTGTGATGACAATGATTTTAGAACTGTATCTTTTGATTGAGTTCTCTACCCAGTATAAGCTCATATGTAAAAGCTATGCCTCGGCTATTGACCCTGTCTTTACATTTAGGAAACACCATCATAATCCCAAAGAAGAATATTATAAAAAAAGAAGACATTTATTGAAATTTCCTGTTAATTTGACTCCTCAAATATTGCATAACTTCCTTTGATTAAATGGTATATTGCGTTATAAATAACATTTGTCAAATCTGCAGGCAAGCTTTAAAAGCTTTGTGTTTGTGAAAGACCAGCTTGAGTCTTTAAAATCATTGAAGGGAAAACACCTCTACTTTAACTACACAGTAAGTAAAAAAAAAATTATGGTATTTCTAGGCAACTGCTAATTCTCTTCAATCCTTTTTTTTTGAAAGAGTGAGAAGTCACCTATTCATCCTAACCATTTGTGCTATAAGAATAGTTATTTGAATACTGCAACAACTACAAAAATATCTACTTTTAAATAAATATCTACTTTTATCTACTTTTTAATATTTTTTGGTGGGGAATCTGTTAGCATACTGGTGTTAGGATCCATGTCTTAAAAAAAGATGTACCACATAAAATTATGATTAAGGTGCAAAAGAGACCATATGCTAGTCAATAGTAAGGGTTTTATTTGATGGTAGATATGAGGGAGAAAGGGAGAAAGAGAGAAAGAGAGAAAGAAAGAGAGAGAGAGAGAAAGAGCGAGAGAAAGAGAGAGAAAGGAAGAAAGGAAGAAAGAAAGAAAGAAAGATAGAAAGAAAGGAAGATAGAAAGATAGAAGTAGAAAATAGGTGAGGGGGACAGAAAGAGAGTGACAAGGACAGAATAAGGAAAGTATCACCACTCTGTGGACCCCAACGATGTTCTGTTGATCCTCTCCAGCTGGTCTTCTTGGTGGTGAAGGTCCCCCCGGAAAGCATAGAATCCAATGGGTTAATATACCCTTGAGCCAGGTAGCGATGTCCAGGCATGTCCCCCTGTGGGAGGGAGGAAGTCTCTTATAGCAGACTCTGGATCTGTTGCATCACGTGCAGTCCTGTGGGGCACGGCCTCTCACGTGAATGGCCCATGGATGTGGCCTGTGGGGTTGGGGGGTTCCACAGCTGGGCCAGTTTGACTAAAAGGGAGGATGGGTATTCACTGCCTCTGAGCAGAGGTTTCACCCAAAACCTCCTTCCCCCCACCTCGTTTCAGGGGGAGGCTCTGTAAACCTGGCTTCTGTGGGCTGTGGTCTCCTCCCCCCCAAACTCAGCCAGGGATGAATCTTAGCTCAGCTGCTGGGTTTGGCTCACATTCTTTTCTTTGTTTACTTGCTTGTTTCTCCCCGGGCCGGAGGTTGATCAAAGAATGGGTTTTCCCTCTATCTAATCTCAGTAGTTTGACTTACAGTCCAGAGTTCTTCAAGGAGGTTTCTGTGGTTGTAGCTTCTTTAAAACTTCATATCAATGTTTGAGGCATGAACTATTTTCCATCTCTGACAACTGGCAAATGCCAGGTCCTTTGAATACAGCCTATCAATATTTTTCCTTAAAGAATTCATCACCACATCTCTTCCTAAAACAAAGAGAGCAGGAGGAAAATAATAACACTGTTTTCTCAGAGGCCTAATTATGTATATCAGAAGTGCTTTCTAGAGCTTTCAATAATCGTAGTTCCCTGCTCTGCAATACATGAAGACCTTTTATTCCAAAATATCATATGCATGTTTGTTAGCCCTGTCAATTTGTTAAGAAAACTCTGAAATATTTGTTATTCTCTTACAATACCCTAAATTCCCAATCATGATCAATGTTCAGGGAGATAAAGTTGTGCAGTCGTTAGATTTCACTGCCATGAAGCACTCCATCACTGTCAGCACTTGCTGCTGGAGCAAGTAGACAGGTGAGTATCAGATCTTCTGTAGTTCAATAGCTCTGAAATGACCACTGTGAATGTGGGGAGGAACAGTAACATTTATTCAGAATTCCAGGAGAATCTTCATAATGAAATATTTAGGCTAAATTGTTGACAAGTGGCTTAGTTCAGATGCTGTACATCCTTTAAATCATGCATAAGGTGATGTGACTTTTCATGTGACTTTTTTTTAATTGTAATATGTCATGCTTTAAAGCATTTTTCTTTCTCAGTTTAAATAATTTAGTTAAACGGCAGAGGAACTGAATAACCTACTGGTTTATGAAGACAAGCTTATGAAATTCACTGAATACATGTCAAAGTAAGATGGTAAGAATTCTGTAATATCTCTTAGTTTTAGCTCCTCAGTGTGAGAAGTGTGCCCCCAATGCTCTGTAGGGCTTGTTACTCAAATCAAACAGTTCCGTGAGGGTGAGCAACAAATACTGGAGGAGAAGTATTCCATACTTTTGAATACAGCATCTCAGCAAATTCAGTCACATATTTTTCTGGGTACACATAAGAGGTTGTTTGTAAGTATCACTGATAAGATGATATTCTCATGATGATATGATCGATGATGATAATATCGATGATATATTCACAAGTTCTCAAAGTCTGTTAAAATTGATTCGAGGCTGAGATGAATAATGTTTAAGTTGTTTTGCAACTGCTCTTGCCAGACATCTGTCACAGGATTTGTGGGTAAATTAATTATTTCCACAGTCTTGGTTTCATTCAATCTTCATAAGGAAGAGAGAGAAGAAAAATTACTGGAAGAGATTCATATTCTAACAAAATTTTGGCTTAGGTGTCTAGGAACTCTTTGCCTGTACAGTTCTCTCCTGTAGGGCTACAGTAAGGTAAATCAGTCAAATATTAAAGCTTAGACCAACTGAAAGATATGTAAAGAATCCCAAACTTTCCTAATTGTCCTTAGTTAAAATGTCAATTGCACCTTTTAAGAAGTGTCAGAAGCAAAATCCACCATGTGCAATATAGACAAATGGAAATAAGACAAATCATCCACAACTATTGGTGGCTTCATACCAGTTCAGTTCCTAAGTCCAGCATATCCTCCTTACCACTGCAGTCTCATTTTGTGGACATTAGCAGCTTAAAAACTCCTGGGCTGCAAAAGAGCTAAAATCCAACTGAAGTCAGCATCCTGTGAACATTTGCAGGCCTGACTTTTAAGCCATGGATACTTCCTAATGCCCTCTGTTAGGCAAGGATGACCCAGAAAAATAATTCATAAAATTAAATATAAAAGAAATGAGCTTACAGAGGCAAACTCACTGTTGAAGTGAAGAAGAGGAAACATGCTACAGTTGCTCATTAAGTGTAAAAGGACAAGATGCTAGGTATTGACAGTATTTGTTCATCTAACATTTAATAAAGTGCCATGACATGCTGAAAAACCTTTGGAAGAAATACAGAAACTCTGCCATAGTTGTCTATCTTCACATCATTCTTCAGAGCTCCAGGAAACTTTACAAAATTTAGGGCAGACTGAAACTCCCATGAGTGCGGAAAATGTCACCATGTGAGCTTCACTAATACAACATTTCTTCTCTAATGAAGTGACAGCCCATGGTTACTGCCACAGAGCGTAATGGATGTTGACCTCTACATTATTCCTGAAGTTGGCACTGAGTTTCAGTACACTGAAATTCATAACTGAGGCTATGCTTCTATGAGGCTATGCATAACTCTAGGCTATGCTTCTATGGTTTCCATTAAGGATGCAGTGGCCAGGGCTTAACTAATGACTGAGACCTCTTGGAGTGTAATGGGAAGGTCATAGCAAGGAGGAGCTCTCTAGGGGATGTTACGCACAGAAGTGAATGGCTGATCTTTTGCAAGTTAAACGTATGACACGGAATTGTTAATGAAAATCTGAACTTGTACTAATATCTCGTGGTTTAGAAAAGGCACTCTCTAGTTTAGTGCTCCCACTGAGACTCTCCAAACCATGTGCCAACTGCTCCCCTCCCTTCCCCCCTCCTCCCTTCTACTCCTGAAGGTGGCTGGAGAGGCACCAAAGGTGAAAATCATGGGTTGAGAAAAGAACAATTTGCTGGAAACAGCAATGAGATAAGAAAGTGAACAGTAACAGCAACAATATTAATAACAAAAGCACAAGAGAGAGGAACAATTCACATGTAATTCCTCAGAACCAGCATCACCCAAATGCTTCCTCCACCATGTTTAGTGAACCAGCAGGACCCTCCTCTCTCCAGAAGAGACTCCTTTCCTCTTGCCCCCAGCAACAAGGTGAGGTGGTATATAATAACCTCTGGGTCCTAGATATGCACCCTCCTGATTACTGCAAAAATTAACCCGGTCCTGATGGAAACAAGACATAATATTTTGATAGCACATATGTATTAGGTATCTTGCCCTTTAATCTTTAATTACTGTAATGATATTTAAAGGAAACTGAACTCAACTGCTAGATATTCTAGTGCAGCTGGATTCACAGAATCACAAGATAACTGGGATTGGACGGGACCTCTGGAGATCATCTAATCCAAACCCCCTAATAAAGCAGGTTCATGTAGAGCAGAGTGCACAGGATTGTGGCCAGGTGGGTTTTGAATGTCTCCAGAGAAGGAGACTCTGAACCAAGTTATCCTCATTAATATTATTCTCTTTGAAAAGATCCTAAAATAAAAAGTTGCAAATAATAAATTATATTTTGTCATCTAGCTGAACTTTTTTTATAACAATAATAACAACCTCTTTACTAGAAAAAGCCATTAAAATAAATGTACTTCATTACCCACCCTGCTCCCCTGCTCCTTTTCTCTGTTTGCTGTGATATCAGAAGACAATTATAACCTGTTCTTCTCTTTACAAGCCTGGCATCTGCACAACCTAATCTGCACTGTCCTTGGAGAAGAGACATATTGTTGGGTGCTTCTGCTGCTTCTACCCCAAGCAAAGGTTTTTGGACATCACTCATGTTGATCAGGGACAATCCCAACTGATAGTTGTTCTGGCTGCTTTCTTGGAGCAGAAATACTTAAGACTCCAAAACCACTCAAGGGAAGACTCTAATATTAATTCAAGACATGGAACAGATGGTTAAGAAAAAATTCTCCTAACTGAATCACATCCTGATCCTGTATTCATTTCACAGCCAAAACTCAATTTCAGCAGAAGTTTTTCTGGGTTCTAGTTTATCACAGGATCTAATTTACATTCACACCTTCTCATGTGAAAGCTTGATGATAATAGGCCTTCTCCAAAGGGGGAGCAAAATGTAAAACATCCAAAGATGATATCCAGCAGATACATATTCAAACTTTTCTTATCTTCTTCATTTATGCTTTTCTTTGAAGATACATATTTTATCTTTTCTTTTTCCTGATCAACAATTCTGTCAACTATATACCAATTTCCTATTTCCCAATGGTTTGTTTTCCTTTCTTCTTTCCTTCCTCCTTTGTCTTTTCTCCAGTGATTTGGCCTCCACCCACTGACTTTCTGTTTTATTGCAAAGAAAATATTTCTATCTACTTGTAACAGCGAGACCTAACTTCTTCACTATTCCTTTCTTTCCTTCCATAAAGTGCTGTCACAAGTACATGAACAATTATCCAGAATTAATTTCACTTTTTGTGTCCCACTTGCTGGAGCATAAAAGGAAAAATAGAAATGTAATGAAACTCTCTATATTCTAATGCAGTAAACTCCAGCAGTTACATGTTTTTGTCTTTTGGCAATATTCTTCTCAAAAGACATGCAGTCAGCAGCCATCTTGTGTTAATATGTGATGTGCCAGAAAGCGATACTGAGCCGCAGATCAGGATTTCATAAATAATGCTGTATATAACTTTGGACTACCTCAGGATATATAATAGACTATTAAATATGCCACATGCTAGCTGAAAAGAAGAAACTGCACTTAGAGTGCTAGAGAAGTATAGCCTGTATGCCTAACAGAAGTGCCTTAAATATGCAGCTGGTCAAAATTTTAATGACATCTGATTCTGAGCCGTTGAATGGTATTAGGACCACCACAGCAATTCCTCTAAACGTCAGATACCTAGTGTCTTTATCTGTCCTTTAAAAATATATTCCTCTTTAGCTGATACAGCTTGCATGACTTAATTTCAGTTGCATGCCTAGAATCAGTGTAAAATGCTCCTGTAATTAATTAGGAATATTTTGAGCTGGATTTGCAAGAAACATGCTAATGTCCATGTCATTGTGCTCTGCCTCTGACCAATGATATTCTTGTGGAAGTGATATACTGTCTGTCCCTGGAATTTCACTGAGGTAGAGGAGGTGGAGTATCACCAGCTGGCCTTACCAGTCATTACTGGAGATGGAGGATGAGTCAAGAAGTTACAGACCTCCTCTGTCATTACCTGCCTCCTCAGAGGATGAAGCAGTTGATGGTGTAGTTTAGCTTGCAAAATTGGGAGAGGCTGGGCATATAATACATTCCTAGAAAAATTTCAGGATAGTCTTTGGAAAGGTAAATTACTTCCACTTTCTATTTCTTTGCCCAGTTACTTTACCAATACAGAGTAAGGGTACAAGAGGAGAAAGGATGCAAAATGTAGCACAGATGTTAGGAGTTCATTCAGTTGCCTAAACTTTAAGCTTTTGTTGTCACTCACCTGCCTCTGGGTAAGCAGCACATCAGGATAAAGGCAAGTATGAAATGGAAAGCCAAGCTTTTGTTCTGGTGAACAACATATGGTCTCCTAGGCTAGAAAGAATATTTTGTAGTTCTTATGGTTCCTTCATGTGGTCATGTTGTTTGTTTTTTTTTTCTCAAAAGTGCATGCTAAGCTCAAAAATGAATGTTGTCCTGCTCTCTCTTTATTCAGTGAGAACATAATGAAATATACTATGATTATTAAAGGTCTTCAGTACCTTTAATTTAATTTCTTTTATAATGTCTTTCTATACTCTCAGCTGGAATTTTTTTAAGAGGAAAAATGTGACCTTGATAATTGCTACAATTAGAGCTACTGCTGCTAAAGCAATTATCCATATAAATTAAACAAACAAACAAAAAAAATTGCAACGACCCCCAAGTGGATTAACACTTCAATTTTAGAAAGGCAAGAAATAAAATTCACAGAAAGGCTGCCAGTCTATCTTGAAGCAGCACCTTTGTATGTTCCATGAAGATTCTGGCAGTTTTTGACATTATTCAGTATCACTATACACATATGGTTGGTGTTGAAATGAAACGCCAAACTCCTATTCATTTTATGGAGAAACATATATTCCTGCCTTAACTCAATATATCTTTTAACACAGTTTATTTCAGTTTTTTGTTATCATGTGAGAATAAATAAACTGGAACTTCCTTTATTAATGATTTAAGATCTCAAATTTATTATGTTTGGTATAAGTGATGCTGACAGTTAATATAATTGAATGTGGCTAAAATTGAATATTTTTTAAGCTGAGTGTGATTTATTTGCTTTACTCCAGTCCTTGATCACCAATATCAGTGTTAGGGAAACTTCCCTGTCTGACCATCCAGGAGCCACTTCCACACTTGTACCACCTAAGCTGGCACTGAAGCCCCTTTGCAGCCACACACCGCACACTCACACAGTCAGATCAGGTTTCCTTACTGGCTCAACTCCACGTTTCCCATGGCAGAGTCTCTGATGTTCCAATTCTTAAAACAATTAAATTGGTGCAATAACTAAATAAAAAAATAACAGCTCGAGATGCCCTCCGAGGAGGCACCCCGAATAAAGGAAATCCTGAGCTTTTATATCCTTATAGTCTAACAGTGGGAAAGTGTGGGGTTCATGGGCTTCTGCAGTGCCTCAGTGTCCAGTCCCTGTGCCCTTTGCTGTGCCAAGGGCTGGCAGTTCCCGGCCTCTGAGCTTCCCACTGCAGCTGCACCTCGAGCTACATGCACTGAATACGTTCCTCAACACCAGTCACCATAATTATTTCAAGATTATCAGGAATGGCCTTGCACTGAAATCAGACAACTCCCTCAGCATCCATGTGTGCATCCCATCAGGCCCCATGGACTTATGTACATACAATGTTTTCCAAGCTATCTCCAACTTAGTCTTCTTCTGTGAAGGATAAGTCCTCCTTGCTTCAGACTTTGCCTGTGGTCTGAGGGGACTGGGACTCCTGAACGCTTTTCTTACTCATAAAGACTGAGTCAGAGAAGATTAATACCCTGGCCAATTTTGCGTTCTTTATCACCAGCTCCCCTGCCCCATTCAGCAGCAGGTCCATGTTTTCCCTAGTCTTCCTTTTGCTGTTTATGTACTTGTGAACAACATCCTTCTTCCCCTTTGCATCCCATGCTCCTTTCAGGTTGACCCTGTGCGGTGGTTTGAACCTGAGTTGATGGACAGTAGTTTAGACCAATAACGCTTCTTGAAATTTACATATTTAAACCGCATGGAGATGAGGGAACTTCCTCTTGGTGTTTGAGCCTCCCACGGGGAGGGGAGGGGAAATGGGCCCCCGGGCTCCGTCTCCTGGAGTGGCCCCAGGCCTCCCCTCCACCNAGATTAATACCCTGGCCAATTTTGCGTTCTTTATCACCAGCTCCCCTGCCCCATTCAGCAGCAGGTCCATGTTTTCCCTAGTCTTCCTTTTGCTGTTTATGTACTTGTGAACAACATCCTTCTTCCCCTTTGCATCCCATGCTCCTTTCAGGTTGACCCTGTGCGGTGGTTTGAACCTGAGTTGATGGACAGTAGTTTAGACCAATAACGCTTCTTGAAATTTACATATTTAAACCGCATGGAGATGAGGGAACTTCCTCTTGGTGTTTGAGCCTCCCACGGGGAGGGGAGGGGAAATGGGCCCCCGGGGTCCGTCTCTTGGAGTGGCCCCAGGCCTCCCCTCCACCGGCCCTGGGGCACGGGTCCCAGGTAGCGGCAGGAGAATTTAGATGCGCGGGCAGCTAAGAAGCAACCATTAGGCTGCTGCATAGCCGATACCACCCGAAGCAGCTTTTTTAAGGACTGGAGACCCCTCCCCCCTCACACAGCCCCCGCGCAGACCTGGCGGGAGCCGATAGAGCTTTCTGCAACAAACGCAGCTAGAGTCAAGTGGAGGAGCCAGCCGCATACAGAGAAGGAAGTTTTTTCTCGAACATAAAGCCTGAAAAATAATGGTAATTTCAAGGCNCCACGGGGAGGGGAGGGGAAATGGGCCCCCGGGGTCCGTCTCTTGGAGTGGCCCCAGGCCTCCCCTCCACCGGCCCTGGGGCACGGGTCCCAGGTAGCGGCAGGAGAATTTAGATGCGCGGGCAGCTAAGAAGCAACCATTAGGCTGCTGCATAGCCGATACCACCCGGAGCAGCTTTTTTAAGGACTGGAGACCCCTCCCCCCTCACACAGCCCCCGCGCAGACCTGGCGGGAGCCGATAGAGCTTTCTGCAACAAACGCAGCTAGAGTCAAGTGGAGGAGCCAGCCGCATACAGAGAAGGAAGTTTTTTCTCGAACATAAAGCCTGAAAAATAATGGTAATTTCAAGGCCAGAGGGAAAGAGAAAGTAAGTCACGAGAGACGGAGCTTAAGATGGCGACGGGAAAAGAGGGTGGAGCTGTGTGCTCAGCGCGAAGCTTAAAAATACTTTTTGCAGGCCGTGGTAAAAACTGTAATGTCACAAACTGTCCTTTTCTCTTTAATCCACTTAAAGACATGGGGGGATGAGAATTTTGTGTGCAGCCTGTGGGAAAAAGAAAGGTGACCATGCCAGGTCACCTCGGAGCTGTAAGAGACTTCCAGAGATTTTGTGAAGAAGAGAGCAGTTGCTTTTAAGCTGGAATTTGCCTATCCTTAAAAAAGAACACCCCTTTTAAGCTGGAATTTGCCTATCCTTAAAAAAAACACCATGTGTGGCACATGATTGGCAGTATGAGAAGACTGCAAGATTCATGGGAGAGATGCCTTTTGCGGCAGCAGAATTTCCAGGCGGGTCTGTTGCCCTTTGAGCAGTTTGGAAACCACGTGAAGCAAAAGAACACCTTTTTCCCTTAAATAGTGGAGAGACTTTTAAGAACTGTAATACTGACCAAAATCATGGTTTGTTATCTTTTGTGCGAGTTGGGTAACAAGGGGAGGTGCTGGAGGAAAAAGGGGGTTTTTGTTTTAATTCCTTATTATTTCTTTTTACTTTTAATTCCGTTAGTAATAAACTTCTTTAAGCTTGGAGCCTGCTTTGCATTCCTCCTAATTCTTATCTCACAGAAGGTAAGAAATGCAAACAAAACCACTACACTTAATTGATGTTTCTGCCTGGTTTCAAACTGAACCCTCTACACCCTGACTTTCCTATCCTCATCTTTACAAGATGTGATAGGAGCTCTATACTCCTCTTGGGCCACCTGTTGGTGCTTCCACCTACTGTACAATTTTTTATGTCGAAGTTCAGTCAAGAGCCCCTTGCTCATCCATGCAGGCCTCCTGCCATGTCTGCTTAATTTCCTACTTGATGTGATGGACCATTTTTGAACTTGAAGAACACAATCCTTAAATACCAATTCTGAAAGGCTAGTGGCATCTCAAAAAAACCTTATATGTGTCCATATGAAAAACCAAACCCCATGAAATACTTATGGACACTGTGGATCCAAAGTGGAGTTACAACACATGTGTCAAAATTATCCCTTATTATTCACATTCACAGGTCAGTCCTCAGCACCTAGTGAAAAGACGTTATTTTTCATACACTGTTGTAGTGGCTTTCGATATTTTAAAAAATCAATTTCCATGATTTTTTGACTTTTTTAGTATGAACATTTGGTAAATTATCCTGATACAGTGGTGAAAAGATCATCTCCTGAAATAAGAAATAACCATTTAAGGTAGGTACACACTGAGTGTCTGGATAAAGAAAAAGGAAAAATCATTTCTCTTTGCTAATTCCAAATACTCTCTTCCATCTCTGTCAGCTAACCCCACTTTTTTCTTTTTAATTCCAGCAGATGTAGGCTTATTCAAAACCGTTTATGTTTCAAAGGCATGAGGGCTATTGTTGCCAGAGTAATTTTCCTCAAATTTACTGACTGTATCATTCATAGCATATGCATCAACTGAAATAAAGGTTTTCTAGTATAAGATTTTCCCTAAAATAACCCCCACTGCAGTCTGTCTTTCCCCAAATCTGCGTTCCCCACCATTTTCTACATTTTCCTTCTATACTCTCTCCAAATATTTGAAAGTAAATATAAATATATTATATTTATATATTATATTATGATATATGTAAATTCCACGTCTGAAATACAAGTCTGGAATTGATAGAGACAAGATTTATTGCATGTAGCCCCTGAATGAGGCAGAGAAGATGATAGAAAACAAAAAAATTTTTCTTTGATGTGTTTACTTCACAGTAAACATTTAGGTCATAACAGGTGGTTTATGAGAAGTGGCGCTTTTCAGTAACCTTGAAATAACTTCGATCTTTTGAAATAACTTTGATCTGCCAGTAGACTGGATCCATCTTCTCCAGGTCTAGGCATGGTCTCATGTGAAGACGAGACTTGAGTGCTTTGGCCCAGCTCAGGATTAACTGAATTGGAAAAGTTTTCATGCAGATCTAATTCCTGCCTCAAACCTAACATGATCCCTCCCTGTCTCCAGCCAAGCCTTCTTCCAGAGAAGGACAGGGGAGAGGGCTTTTTCTCTACATCTCTTTGTCCACCCCTGGGGAAATGTGTTACTTAAGTGAGCTTAATGTCTTTCTTTGAAGTAAGTGCACTGATTTACTTGCACTATAGGAAGCAGATGAATTGAGACTGGCAGATTCGTATGAAAATAAATCAGATCCTTTTGCCTAGGAATTAAGAGATATATCTTGTCAGGTCAACTGAGCAGCTCTTGAAGAATGGAGCACTGGGGGGAGAAAGAGAGAGAGGAAATTCATTGGTAATTCAAGGTTTCCGTCTCTCTGGCAGCTCAGGTGCCTGGAGCTATGTGGTTATCCTTCCAAGAGAAACACATCAGGGCGCATTTGTGCAGGACCCCAATCTGATGGTCAGCCAGGAGTGCCCAGGGAGCATTTTGCATCCTGTGCAATGGCCTAAGGGCAACACAGGAAATGCAACACTGAGTCATTATGTTTCCAAGTACTGGAAAGGCTGCTAAGTCAATCTCTTGGAAATTATGAACCATGAGAACTGAAGTTGGCAATGCAATTGATTCAGCAATTCTGCCTTACTTTGAAAAGCTGTCTTCCTGACACTGTTATGTGACTTTTTTTCCCCATATTTCTCCAGAAGCAGAAGGTGGCAGGAGAAATCTGCATGAGCAAAAATAGAAAGAGGTAAAAAGTTGTAAATTAATACAGTAAATCTAAGCAAAATATTTAGAAAGTTGGAATGAAAGTTTTAGAGTGAGCTACTTATTTCCATCCTAGAAACCTGTTTCTCCCACTTGGTGGGATTGTCTGTTCTGAAAAGCAAACTGATTGCTTATTTCCAGGTCTACAACTCCAGTACTGGCGCAGGTGGGCACCCTGATTCTTAGCAGGTTCTATGCTGTGTTTCCCTTATTTTCTCATGGGGAAATCCAGTGTTGCTAAGTTGAGACAACTTTCAGTGAGAGCCTCAGCACTTAACCTGGGTTGCACCAGCTGGTTTAGGCACTGATGTGGACCAGAACGAGATGATTTAGAGAGCAGGGTAGACCAATCTCTGTTAAGCTGACCACTTTAAAGATGTTGCTGGACTGTAGGGTTAAGAATAATCTAATAACACATTTGTGATATATAAAATTATAATACTGCCTTTTAAAAGTTATTTTGCCTGTTTTTTGGTAAAAGCTTCAGTTTTGTTGCAACGTACTGTGGTTCTCAGAAATTTTTGGCATATCTGCAGTTCCATTTGAATAGGAAGCAAAATAAGTCATCCTGTTTTCCCCATCTGATATAAAAAGAAGATAAGGTCTTAATTGCTTTGAATTGCATATTAAAAAAAAAGAGAGAGAGAGGGAAAAAATTAATAGCTAATTGCTTTGCTAATAGCTACTTCTCCACATACTGGAGAAATTAATGTGAATCTGTCAGAAACAATGTGTTTTTAGTAACATTTGGTATTCCAATAAGTTAAAGATAAATAAGGTCCTTCTTGTTTATAAAGGGGCTTTTAAATCTGTTAGATGTGTGCCTTTTACTTTCTGCATACTTTTTATGTGTTGATTGATTCACTTTGGTATCAGTTCAATCTATCTATTTTATAAATGGCATGAGCTTCCTTTCTTTGTGAAGAGTGCTAAGGTTGTTTGGAGCAATTAGCCCAATGTTAATGAGGTAAAGTCTTCTTTTATCCTTGAAATACAAAAAACTACTGCAGTGCTGAGCAGCATTAGCAAGAAGGAGTGTGGTAGATTTTGCATTCATAGCTGGCCATATAAAGTCTTAAGCTTTGCAGCAGGGAGGTTATGCCTTTTGGGGTGTCCAGCAGGGTAATATAGAATAACTAACGTATTTTAGCATTCCTACTAAAAACTGGTGAGAAAGAGAAGGCTCTGTACTTCTTGTTCACAACCAAAGATGTGCAGAGACAAGGATATGGTGCTGTTGTCCTTCAACTTCCATGTGGTGAAAGTTTTGATGTCCTGCCTTGTCCTTATAATGCTGAGTGATAAAGTCCAGGATGTAGTCCCCTCAGGCTATGTTGCAGTTGACAGACTCATGTGATTTTATGGATATATCGCTGAAATATTTTTCTTGAGGTTAACAAATGCTTCTTTACGAGGGAACTGCAGCATCCACGCAATTGCAGCATCCACCTCCCTGCTACACAGCTGTTGGATCCAGGGGTTGTTCTGGTGGAGTGCTAAGACCTCCCACACCAACTCCAACAGAAAGTCGCTCGGCAGCCACTGCATTCACACAGACACACACACGCACTCCGGATAGCTTCTTCGACAGGTCAACGGCAAAGAGGCAGGAAGGGTCTTCGTGGGGAATTTCCACAGCAGAGATTTATTTCAGCTCCACTGTGAATGGAAGCCAGGGACAGAAGACACTGAACAATGGCGAGTTCCAGGTTATATATGGGGGTGGGGAAAGCATTGGGGCAGGGGCGGGACCTTGACATATAAGGGAAAAAGGGGCAGGGAAATCAATGGGCCAGTCAGGGAAACAGAACTGGGGTATATTGGCATGGTAGAACAAAGCATCCTGGGAGGCCTCACCCTAACCTTGGGAGATCTCTCAGGGTCTGTCACTGTAGGGGACTATGTTATTCCCTGATTGGGATATTCACTGGCTCCCACACACAGCATAGGATTAAACAAACCAATTTTTCAGTCCTTGTGTTTTGGGTTTGTTTAAGTGTTGCCACAGAACAACCTGAAATCTAGGAGAATGTAGGCACGAAAAAAGTGGGTGGGCATTCAGTTGTCTGATTATTTATTTTTTGCTGCTGGTTTTTTTTTTGGTTTGTCTTATGTCAGTATTTACACCACCCTGTTAGAGCTGTGTCCACTTTCAGAGACCTGCTCATTGTGAAATAAAATGCTCTTAGAGCCTGAGTACTTTCCCTTCACCATCCCTTACAACTGAGGAGCTAGCTGAGCTGCTGTGAAGGAGTCCACACCACCTCACTGCACACTTGTTTGTTAGCTGGTGTCCACTGCAGCTCAAAACAGCTCCTTGCAAACCCAAATTCTAAAGGAAGCTTTCCTCCCTGCAATAAATATGTCATGGTAGCACTAATGGTGCATTGCCCTTGGCTGCCTCATTTACCAAACCAACAGAGCGCTGCCAGGACAGCACAAGTGATGGTGGGGGCTTCTCTGGAACTGGTCATTTTGGGGACTTTAATTTGTATCTGAGTTTGCTTGTGAATGGTTGGTGTTGGCTGAGAAAGAGCAGATGGAGAGGAGCATAGCCATTCCTGTGATGGCAGGCTGGCTGTACTTGTACATGATCACCCACAGTTGTGAAGATTCTAATGGTGAAAAACAGTACCTTTTTTCCTGGGCTCTTGCTGCATCAGTGTTCAGCTAACATGCCAAGATTTGCCTTGCCACTTAGGAGATAACTGGGCAGTGCAAGGGAGCCTTGATTGTACTGGTAACAGATGTATCAGATGGAAGTAGATGGAAGAGGAGCACTTTTAATGCCATGGTAATTACGGCACTGATGGCAGATTTTAGCAGGTGAGAGGGACCAATATACATACCTCAACATGTGTCGAAATGAGGTGTGAAGAAAATTCCTATAAAAAAACCTGTGTTGCGCTGTTCACAGAGAGGGTCACCTGGCAGCCAATCAGGGCAGAGAAAAGTTCCATGATTAGACTGCGAGCAGCTCCCGCCCGCCCCCAGAAACACACACACACACGCTTGCTGGTGAAGGCAAGTACCCTGATACCCGCGAAAGATGCCCATGAAAAACGCCCACCAAAAACAGGCCCGCGAAGCCGAGATGGGGAAGGAGTTTGGGAGCACATAAAAGGAGCTAGCCACAACACCACGAAATCTTTTTGCTTTGGGTTGCTGGGGGGATCAGCTTGGCCCCTTCTGCTCCCGCCTTCTCGTCCTCTTCCCCGTGGTTCTGTTTCCCTGCTCGTGCCTGCTTTGCCCTGCTGTGCCAGTTCCAGGAACTAGCTTGTCACCCCACCGTCTGCAGCTCGTAGCCACTGTCTGCAGCCGCTGCCCGCACCCAGCTTCCAGCCACTGTCTGCATCCGTTGTCGGAGGCACGCTGCCGCTGCCGCTTGAAGATCGCGCCCGGCCTGCCACGGAGGCTACGCAAACGCACCGCGGTTCGCAACACGCGCTCTCCATCTGCCAAACCAATGCCAGACAGATAGCCGGAGTTCTGTGGTAATGCTGTCCCCGTCTTCTGTTTCTTTCCCCCTCTCTCTCTTTTCTCCCTCTCTGCTCCTTTTTCCTGTTGCCCCCGCCCTTTTTAATAAGAACACTTAGTTGGGTTGGTTGGTTTGTTTGTTTGTTTGTTTGTCTTTGGTTTGTTTTTTTTTTATTTCAATAAACGGTTCTCAGGTATAATATTGCAGTGCTTGTGCTTGATTTTTCGTCAGAAAAATCTATCAAAATAATCCTTCCCAGCTCCCCCTTTTATAGTGGAATGGGACAGCAGGTTATTGACATCAAAACATGTCTGTTTATAGGAAAGATAGCCTTAAGTGGTACATACTTGTTTTCACTGCCAATTTCTACCAAGGCAGTAAAAAAAAAATTTAAAAAATTGTTGCCTCAAATGTATGAGAAGGCGCACAGAAACTCAGTTCAGGTCATAATGATCAGTTTTTTTATCCTCTGAGACCTCCACAGAATAAAGAAAACAAATAGTACAGAGACCAGAAAACCCCCAAACAACCATTTTGTGTCTATACTTCATTTAATACTAGTTGTAATCTGGGGTTTTTTATGTTCACAAAGATTCTTTTTACAGGAAAGTAACGGAAAGAGAAGAGAGAAATTCTCCCAAAAGAGATTTTATTAAATCAACCCTTAGCATATTCAAATGGAGTGAAAAGCAAAAGACAGCCAATTACATGTATCTTTAATTTATTATATTTAATTTCACTGAGTGGCTTAGCTGCCTTAGTGACTCAGCTGTAGCTATGAAAATCGCCTTAAGGTTTGCGCACTAACATATTTGATTTCAGCATGACTCTGCTTGGATTATCACCTTGCAATATTCTGGAATATGTAAATTAGAACCTGGATGAGTTTTGGTTTTGCGACCTCATATATAGAAGAAGGCTTAAAACACAAAACTGAACGCTGCATAACAATTGAATACTTATGTTTGCTTTGAACAATGTCTTAAATCATCTTGGTTTTTTTTTTTGTTAGCTTTTAGTCCACTGTTCTTCTCTTTGTTGTCAGCCTTTGTTTCTTGGGGCTGTGACAATGAGTTAAACCAAATGTGCTGAAAATATCTGCTCCAAAAGTAAACATAGGCTTTCACTGGAAATTCGGTGCAGCTCTCCTTGCTTTCTCTGCTTGTCAAATTTGCTGGGAATAGCAGTGGTGAGATTTAATTGATAGAGTGATATAATTATTCATTTGAATTGCTCTCAGCCAGATTTTGCAGTCCTTCATCAAACAAGAGAGGCTGGCTGAGAAACTATCAATGCAAAGAGCCAAGGACTATGCAGTCTGCTTTTAATCAAAATCATGTCCAAAATGGCCAAGAAGGCATTTCTATTTTTTTTATTTACTAATTGAATCTTTTCAGAAATTCCACTGAGTCACCTAAGACTCAGTGAGATTGGATCATCAATTGTTTGGCCTTGTTTTCTTTGTAGCCAATCATTTCCTTCCCTTGATGTCATATTGGTATTTTGCTGCAAACAAGCTTGTAAGAAACAAATCTAACCTTTCTGACTGTGGTTGCTAATTCTGCATGACAGATAATTACACAAGTTTTCCATAAGTGTGTCAGAAAGCATACCTGATACATCTCATGTATCTGGGAGGTATGAACTAAGTTAATAACAATAAACCTAAAATCAGGCCAAGCAAGGAAGTTGGAGCATTAAAAATCATAAATCACATTTTGGCATTTCTTCAGAACATTCTTGTACATTCACCAGGCACTATATAAGGGAGGAATCCTTCTCCGTCTGAAAGTCTTGGCTGAACACATCTACCTCAAGTGAGAAAGAAAAGACCCGCCTCTCTCTTTCCATTCAGTACTTCAAACAGTTTCAGACTGTTGGATTAAGCCTGCTCAGGGAATGATATCTACAAATCTCCCTCCTCTGTGGCTCCCCCACCTTAACTCTGGGGCTATAGAAGCTGGCTACAAGTTATTGTTCTGACTGTTACTTCCCTAAATATTATTCCATTGTTTTGGGTTGGGGTTTTAGAGTTTTTTCTTTCCCTACAACACTTTGGAAGCCAAATACTTGATTTCACAGTAATTAATTAGTTTTACCTACCTCATCACTGTGCTTGTGCAGAACAAATTTCTCAAAAACTTTAGTGAAAGCTACTGCTTGACATTGCAGCAGACTGGTAATATTTGAATTCTTCCTGGGCTCTTTGTCTCTTGGTATTTAAAATTAAGTGGAGAGGGATAAAAACAAAGTGTGAGGAACTTGTTTTGCTATGTCCTGTTTTGAAATGCATTTGTGGAGCTTATTTTTAATAATCTTCCTGTTTGCTGAAGGCTCTTTGATTTCATAGTTCTACTGGAAGAATTTATAAAAACTAGAGGCTCCCAGGCACTGGTAGACTTACACCTTTCCACTTCCAATAAAACGACGGGTTTTGAGATGTATTTTAGGTTGTTAGGTTGGTTTTGCTCCATGAAGATGATCACATCCTGCTTCCCTAAACAATGAGCGCTGGACCTGAAAATGGCTTGAATCACAAAAGAAAACTTTTTTCAATGGTGAAGCAGATAATTTAAATGATTATTATGCTGAAAATACTACATCCTTTATAAGCTGTCTCCATGAAATAAGCAACTTTCTTTTTTATTGGAGTTTCTAGATTCTGAGTTATGGGGCTGTCTGTGCATGATGTTTCTGACTGGAATATACAAGGAGAGAAATATTTTCACTGTTACATACTTAGAGAACAACTATGTTTGCTCATGCTGTAGAAGAACATTCATGTTTTAAACAGAGACCAAGTATGCAAAATGTTGAATGTGAAAAGTATGAAAAAGACAAGTATTCATAAAGGCATTAAGACATGAGAAAATTAGGAGAAAATGAAAAGGCACAGCTAGAATGATATTGTAACTTAAGCCTTGGTTGCTGTGATCTGCTTTAGTGCAATATAATGATCTGCACAAAAGAACAATAAATGCATATTTTTCATTTATTTTTAGGAAAGCTACTCTTCAGCAGGCTATTGGCCTTATGTCAGTACATTTTACAGTGTAACAAAGAACAATAAATGCTACTGTCACAGAATCATACATAGTGTTAAAGATGAACAAGACCAATGTAATTATGGTTTTAATTGTCATGTGATGGTGGTGTTTACACCTGTAATAAGCAGAAACTGGAACAGCATCAGACTCCCAGGACTGAGGACATGCATTGTGATTAACATAAAATGTAGAAAACTGTCTATAATGAGCTGTTTCTTTTCTTTTCAGATTATATTTAATTTTGCATAAAGTCATGTTCTGTGGTTCAGTCTGTGTTATAAGACTATAATGCATTTTGACATATGTGTTTCCTTCTTCTGTCAAAAGGCTGCTATGTGCATTGTCTTTGTCTTTATTAAAATTTCTTGCACTATGTGCTGTACTTGAGGAATAACTCTTGACATCGTTCTTATTCAAAATACGCAAATGAAGTGAAAATGATGATTTTAAAATGACTGATGATTTTTTAAAAAAACAGCCATCATAGAAACAATACTGTGGTGGAAGTTGGAAGCAATATTAGAAGATCATTTAGTCCAACTCCCTGTCTAAAGTAGCATCAATGCAAGTGGCTTTAGTTTTACTTTTTCTGGAACCATCCCTACACTCTTGGACAGTGTCTACATACATCTTCTGGGTCACCTGTCCCTGCTTCTAGCTCCAGTATGCTTCCTTGTTTTGTTTAACTCTAGTCAGGAACTCATTCCTCCATACAGACCTCCTGTCACTCTTACTTGATTTCTTGAGCCTGGATAATGTCCTTAAAAGTCAACTAGTTCTTCTGAGCCCTCTGTTTTCTATGACCAGCTCCCATGCAATTCTTCCAAGCAAGTCCCTGAACAAGTCCAAGATTGTTCTCTTGTAGTGCGGGGTTGTGATCCTGATGTTTACGGTGCTTCCTCCTCTCAAGTTCCTGAACTCCAGTCTCCCTTGGTTGCTTCAAGGGAGAATACTGACCTTATGTCCCTGACCAGTTGTCCTTGTTAGTAAGAATCAGATCCAACAGAAAAACTTACCTCATCATCCTCTCCTCAGTCACCTGTTTTAGGAAATTATTAATCCATTAACTCAAGTACCTCTATGACTGCTTGTGTTCTGCTATGTTGTTCCTTCAGTAGATCATCTGGGTGTTTCCAGCCCCCCATGAGGACCAGGGCCTCCACGTGTGAGTCTTCTTCCAGCTGGCTGAAGAAGCCTTGTCCACCTCTCACTGATCAGATGGTTTGTAGCAGACATCCCCCACAGTGTTGCCCACACTGGTTTGTCCTCTAATTCTGACCCATAAACTCCCAGGCAGCTGACTGCCTGTCCTAGGCAGAGCTCTGTGTTGTTCCTGCTGCTCTTTCACGTTCATGAGAGTCCCTTCTCTCAGTGGCAACCTGGCCTTTGCAAAGGGCCTGTGTCCATCCATTGCAGCACTCCAGCCGTGTGAATTTTTCTCCACTGTGTTTCTGTGATCCAAGCAAGACTGTAGCCTGTTGCGGTGATCCAGCCCACCTTCAGCTTCAAGGTAAATGAGACGGATTGGGTCGATTTCCCCAATAGGGAAACTGACTCTGAAGGTGAGGCTGAGACTCTTGAGACAACTGCACCCCCAAGCCACCAATCTCCAGGAGTCTCCCCACAAAACTCCTCCTAACTTATGTTTATGTAATTTCTTTCTAAAGAGTTCTGTTCAGTTATTTCCCCCATTGGTCGGTTTAAATTTGTCCCTCCTTCCCTGTATCCCTATTGGTTACATGTCATCCCTCATCATCTCCCTGTTGGTTATCCCTACTCTCCACCCCTGTTCAGTTACTGTATAGGAACCCTCGCCCTTGCAACAGTTGGGGCTTTTTGCTGCTCTTTGTGTTGCTCGGTTCTCTCGTTCGGGGAGTAAAGGCTCGGAAACCACAGGTGAGAGTCTCCTCCTTCTTTCTTTATCCGCCCCTGACTTGCAGCTACATCGGCTTGTGATCAAGCCCCCTAAAAGAGCTGACAGCAAAAGGCTCTTTTAAGAGCCCAACACCAGACGTTGTGCAGGGACACACGAGGGAAGAAAGCAAGGGCTCTTCTCAGAGCCAAGAGAGCTGACTCCCATCGGCACGGTCACTGACAAAGTCCTTCGCCAGCCCGCCGGGCTGGTCATCGCCGGCGCAAGCGACAGTAGCCCTGCTGTAGAACGCAGATCTCCAATTGCTTCTGCTGTTCCTCATCCTGCCTGCATTAACATGCAGGCACTGCAGAGAGGCCATGATGATTTCTCAGATAAACTGTAAGAGCTTCCCACACAATGCTCCCTAATTACTGTAAAACTAGTGAAACAAATTAAAAATGGATTTGGTTTTTGTTTTGTCTAGGACTAGACTCTTGGATTTTACTTGCTGGCATTATTCCAAAGGATGCTTTGAAAGTCATGTAAGCTACTTCATGTAAATTAGTTAATCTTTCTCATGTCTGTATAGAAGATATTCAGTAAAACCTAAGAGAGGTATTTGTGCCTGCTTGACAGCCTTTGGGGAAAACTAAATTTGATAAATATATGTATTCATTATATTTATCTTTTTACCCTTAAAACACACACAGGTATTACAGAATCGCGGAATGTTTGAGGTTGGAAGGAACCTCTGGAGATCATCTGCTCCAATCCCCCACTTAAGCATGGGAACTTAGAGCCGCATAGATGTGTTTTTGTATCTTCTAGCTTCTGACAAAGCTGCTTACGTGGATAATGCATCTAAACTGGAGAAGAAAAGTGCCTGGTTATGAAAACACTTGAACATATTATGACTAAAACTCTTATTCTATAGAAAATCTGCTAGCAATGTTATGGAGACAAATTATTAGGACATTAATAGCAAAAGGAACTGTATCTTCATACAAAGTGATTTACCTGAAACATCAGCCAGACTGCTGATTGATTTAACTTGTGTCTCTGATTTTTCCTGAGTAATATCCTTCCTTCTTGCAGGAGTGGAAAGCATACCATGACTCACTGAAGTATAAAAAAGACAATAAAAAGCCTAGGCAGTGAAAAAATGAGACAAAGAGTGATTTTCCAGTGATTTTTGTAGAAGTTCCCGCAGATTCATGAAAATCCTTCATCTATCAGTTCTTTTTATCCAGGAGATGGGAAGCTAAAACAAACATCAAACAAATATGAAACATATTTGTTAAGAAATGTTTATGAAATTTATGTATCTGACTGGAATTTACTATGAATAAAGCTTTAAAGAAAATTAAAAATATGAGAATAAGTTGTATGATACAAAAGGCACAATATATGCCTTTGCATTGAATATCTGAATTAAGAGAAAAAAACATCCTAATTGCAGCATAGGTGGGAACAGAACAGACCTAGATTTACAAATTCCTCAGAGTAATTTTCAGGTCTTTCATTCCCTTATAATATAATATGGTTACTTGATTAAATTCAGTGCCTGACTGTCTAGGGTTTTGCCTGTGTAGAGAAACTTAAGATTATGGGAATACAACTAGATACCTTCTGCACTAGTTTTGTGGTGGTAGTACTAAATTATCCAAATAGTTGTATTTAAGGCTCCCAGGAAGAGCCAAAGAAAATTTGGTTTATGCTTCATGACTGGAAATGAGAGGACAACTCCCATTCAGTATCAGTAAGTGCAAAGAAGTACATTGAAGAAAAACTAACCTTATCTTTACTTCATAAGGTACTCTAATTACTTGTTACTTTTTGGAAAAGCACCACAGGTCCATTATAAACAGTTCTCTTAGGCCCAGTTGCAGACTTGGTTAAAGAATGAAGAGAGCGCAGAGCTTTCTTGGGAAAGAAGAAGAGAAAAAATAAGTGAAGAATAACATGGTGTGTATACACCTACGGGACCTATAAGCCTAGGACAAAACTATTAATCATCAGGCTGTGCAGGGACAGAATACAGGAGAGTCTGGAATAGCACTTAGGCAAAGTAATGGAAGACAGCTATGATAAGTATCAAGTGTCTGGATGTATCTATAATTTTCCAAATGTTAGAGCATCTCCATTAAACCCATATTCTTTTGGGCTTTTTCTTTAAAAGTCATGGTGGTTAGCAGCATGACTATAAAACATTTCATGTATTTCTATTCACAGTATATCCATAATATTTTACCTCACATGCTGAAGTGAGAAATCCATTATTATCTACTCAGTCAAGAGAAGGAAATGTGCCCTATCACCAACTCATATTTTCCCCTCTATCAAGAATAAAGGGTCTGTATGTTGCCCTGCGGGGAAAGCCATACTTGCCTTCTTCATTCTGTCAAAAATGAGGTGAGGGACTAGAACTATACCTGTGAATTCCTCATCTTTTCTGCAGAAGAAAAAGCAAAGGCAGTAAATTTAGAAAGCACAGCAAAACATAAACCAGTATATAAATTATATATAATGAAGAGCATATGAGGCGAATGTCTGTTATCACTGTAGTAGATTCTTATGATGACAAAAGTATGAGATTTCAAGAATTTTTATTTGGGAACGCCATTTTCCTCTGTGGCTTCCAAGCTGTTAGTTTACATATTCCTTTCCTAAAATGTCGCATTTATTTCTGAAGTGGCTTTGATGTGGAACGTTGTCTGGTTGGTTTTTTTCTGTATTATGGTAGAGTGCTTCATTTAAGGTAATTGCATCTTTTGATGTATTGTGATTTTGCATAATTTTATTAGTCACAGAGTAAAACCATGGAATTAAATAATAAAAAAAGAACCTTTGTAAGCACGTTTGACTGCTAATGTTGTCTGTGGAAGTCATTGGTGTTTTGAATATAATACCATGCCTACAATGTTCTGCAATACAGATTTGTATTACAGTTGTATGGGTTGAGTGCCATACAGCAAATGAACATGATCCACTTCAATGCAGATTTTAAAACTGTAATTAAAGGACCAATTTTTCTGACCTAATCACCTGGAAAAAAAAAAAAAAAGCTGTGTGACCATGTTAGAGTCCTTAATACAACACCTAAGTGTTTGTTCTGCAAAGCAAATGGTGAAATGGCTCTTCAAATGCACCATTTACAGAGCGAATGATTTTTTAGAATTCTTTAAAGTGTAGGACTGGCTGAATAATATGCAGAAGTATATAACTTCTTAGTAAATTAGGGCAAGAGTATAGGGAAAATAAATAAAAGAATTGCAGTTCACCATGTCTGTGGTGCCCCTTCTGACATTCTAATATTTCATTCCTATTGTGCAATAAACAGTCCTAAGAAATGAAAAACAAATTTATAATAAATAGCCTTTGCCATACATAAAGAACAGAAAAAACCCAAACACTGCTACCAAACTCCTTTACACTCTGAAATTCTTTTAAAAAGTATTTATTTGGCAAAACACTCAATTTCTGTTTCGCTGTTCCTCTTTTTACCCCAAAGTCATGCACTGCATATGGATACCACTTAGAGTAGGATTGTGTCCCCAGACAACTGTCATTCTTCTCTGCAAAGGAACGTCACATTAAGTTAACATATATATTACTCTTTTACACCCTCCAAGTGTTTGGGGCATCTGCACTGGGAGGTTCCACATGAGTACACCCTGAGCTTTCTGAAGGCAGTGCCTAGGGAGAATAAAAAATGTGCTGAGGGTACATTCAGTAGACATTTTTTGAGTCTCTAACCCTTTAGAAATCCAGTTTATATCTTATGTTCTGTCCTGTGATGAGCTGCCTCCCGTATATAACAGCTTGGTGCCCATTTGGCAATAACGCTCTGAAACAAGCAGTTTTCCCCCCTGCTGTTGGTGTGGTTTTGCAACAGGACTCTAATATATCCAGTCAGACAGTGCACTCACTCTCAAGAATCTTAGCATCTAGAGTAAGCAGCACAATTTCACACTTCTAAAAAAGAGATTGCTTTCTGCACATGAAATCAGGTTATTTTCCATACCTGCAGTTAGACTTGGCTGTATTAACTGTCTGATAACAGAGATACTGGAATCTGTCAAGCTGGAAATAAGGCAAAATTGCCTGAAGGTCCATGGTTAGTGTTACATATGAATAAATAAAATTTAACTGCAAAAAAATTTTAGGCAGATGCCATCTCTACAGTGGAAAAAGTCTTTCGTTTTAAAAATGGAGCAGATTCTCCAGATCTAATCTTAGTATTGATTTAGACAACAAAATTATACATTACTTATGTACAATGTCATAAATATTTAGGTGCTCAAGTGCAGTAGCAGTTCCTTTCTGTAATTTCACCAAATGTATGTAAAATATTTACAAATGCAGTGTGTAGCCCTTGCCTGGCTTCCTAGTGAAAATCTTCAACCTTTGAAGTACTGTAAATTCTTACAGCTATTGTTTTGAGCCTCTTAGAGTAGTGCTAGCCAGGGCCAATTCATTGTGAGTTTCATGGCATTTGATGGGTTTTCTTCCTTCAGCTGCCATTCATGGATTCATGAAGATGAGAGTCTTGTAAATGAATTAATAAGAGGTTAGGTTTGCAGCCAACAGAAAGAACTACAAATGTATATGAGATGCTGGGTTTGACAATCCTGCCTTCTAATGCTGAGTCAGATACTTTCCTGTGTCAGACATCAGTTCTCAGTGAATTTTTCCCACTGCTGGTGAAATGAGAATAGTGAACATATGTGAAGAGTTTTTCTTTTTCTGTCTTCCTTAGTGCAGGATGCTGGACCATTTTTCCTTCTGCTTCCTCCTAAGTCATGTGTTCAATGTTCCATGAGAAACATTTTATTAGAGCAAGGTCTTGCTCTAATATTCAGCTCACATTTGGTAAACATAGATGCATAAACAGATGCAGTCTTCCTTATCTAGCAAATAACCTTCATAACTTTGTCCTTTCCTTCTTATTCTCATTTTTGGCTCATAAATCTTTGTGTATTATAGCTTCCGTACCATAATATAGGAAAGCAGATTCTCTCCTGGCTTAGTGGAGATGGTCAAAGTCCAAGACCAAGTATTTTGTTCTATTTAAGGAAGACTTTTATCACAGTTTGGGGTCTGTATGAAAGAGAAGAGTAGCTGCTGTGTATTGTAGTATGGATGTTTCTACCAGTTAAGCATCTAATCTAAAATAATAGAATATTGATTTTCTTCTTACTACTATATTAAATTTTTCCTTATTTGTATATGCACATAGTAAAAGAGACTCAAATAGGTAATTGCTGGAGACATTTTGTCTTCCCATTCCTACAGGAAGCAGCTAGGATAAACTGCTCTGTATGAGGTGAGGATGACAGTATACTGTTTGAAAGAATGTTGCGAATAATTTCCTCATAATTTCCCCAAGGTCCATCTAATATCTACAAGCAAAGCATTGAGGCATGTTCATGTTAACACATTGCAGCTTGCCTGCTATAAGAACTGCTCTGGAAAATCCCTGTATTACCAAAATCCAGGTCAGAATGGTTATATAATCTCAAAAGGAATAGCACATTGACCTAAATCTAACAGCTTAGTAGCAACATAATATCCTGAATGTTAAGACACCTTGGATTTTAAGGAGAATTAGAGTATTACCAATCCTGTGCATTTTTTCAGTTTCAATCCTGTGTATTTTTCCAGTGCAAACAGTTCATTTTCCAATGAAATAGCAAGAGAACAGAAGGCCAGAATACAACCAGAAGGCCCAATTTGGAATGAAGAAACAATTAATGGAATAAGAAATGACATCCGTGTTTGTACACCTGTACATCTGTTACTCTTTGAAGAACAGAGTATTAGGTGTGAGAATTATACCAAATCTTCACATTGCTAGTTCCAGACAGCTAGAAGATGTAATAAATTGTGTTGTGAGAGTTTTCTGCACAGCCTGGGCAAACCCTGACCATTCTGTTGCAGTGATATGGGAGAACAGCAAGAAACAAGTTTCATTTTCTTTTTCATCACACAAAATTCCCAACCCCAAAACATGGTATGTGGTTTTTTTGTGCTTGTGTCTGCTTGTGAGAAAGGTGGACAAAGCACCCTGGTCATCAAGGATTTGTGACCAGTAATCTCACTTACAGCCTCTAGACAAAGACTATTTGGTTGTTATCTCTGATAAAGCTAGCTTTCCCCAAAGGAGCTCCTTAGGATTTAGCTCTGAACATCTTGATTTAAAGTTGAAGCAAGTAGTTAAGCAGCTATTTGAAGATTAATCTTGCTGCAGTGCTTACCTGAATGTGTGTGTACACATTTGATGCTCTGCTATGAGCTATGCTTCTGACAGCTACTTCCCACTTAAATCAGTTGAAGGGAACAGGTACTGGGAAAGTTGTCCATTATTTCATAAGATGTATTCCAGCAAGTGGATCTCCATTTTAATAGAGAGATACCAAAAAAGAATATAGATATCAGGATTACAGAAAAAGCAAACTGTTTTTATTTGGTGTGTTTTTAGTTTAGACGACATGAGACAGACACCTGGCACACAAGGTTTTTGCCATTCTGTTTCATTTTGGCCTTGTTTGTTCCTGCGGTCATGAAGCAGCAAATAAAACTCTTATCCAAGAGGATGGCATTTGGCATAAGTAGAAGTGGCATGACCTACTCTGCACAGGTTTAAGCATGAGTAATCCAGACTTGTATGTATCACTACTAACCTGTGATAGCACCAAGCAGAGAACACATCCCTCAAGTTAATGCACTGAAATAGTATTACAATGGTGTCTTGATAAACATGAAAAAAGTGAAAATCCATGGATGACACTGTATCATTACGCTGTAGTTCTCAGATTAGAGAAGTAACCCTTTGATAATGTTTTTTAAGAAATCTTCACTCTGATATTTCCTATCTTTCACACAGCACCTATATTTGACCTAACAAAATTAATTACAAAAGTGCCAATTTCTGAAGTGAGTAACAGCAGCATGCACCAAGCTCTGAAGTTGAAAATGATGTCGATCCAAATTTTGCAAACCTACCCAATATATGTGTATGGAAGAACAGATCACACCTCTTGAAATTTAAAAATAGTAGGAAAACAAAAAAGAAAAGAAAAAATAAATAAAACCTTTTAAAATGAAAACGAGATATAAATTTAGATCAAGCTGGTGACTGTGTGTGGAGATAACAATTCTTTTATGTTCTCAGTAAGAAATAAAATTCAACATCAAGTATTTTTTATTTTGCATAAAGGGTGTTGCTGTACATATCTGCAGATGGAGGTGAATGGGAAATATTCACAATAAGGCAAAATAAGGCTGCTTGACAGATGTGATCATCACCTTTTTAATGAATTTTGCTTTGGTGTCTGATGTTTGGGTTTTGTATTTTCTTTCATTTCCCTCTGAAACCTCTGCTACCTTCAACAAGAGTGATATTTAAACCAAGAGGAATGTGGAGATTAGGATATGTTAATTGTTTTACCGAGTGATATTGATGTGCCTATATTACATATATATATAAAAAAAGGCGGGGGTGTTTTTATAACTTCTTTGCTCCAACTCTATGTATTCATTAGATATGAATAGTAAGAGAGCAGATAGTTTAATGATTATAGTCATAGATACAAAAACTATTTTAATGGTGTGCCTGAGCTATCCTCAAAGGTAATAAATAGGGCCAGGCTTAGTTTCAATTTTAAGATGACTAATTTTATGCAAAACGTAAAATTTTTGTGGTTTTTTTTGTTTTTGTAAAAACTTGATCTGTTTTATCTGGGGTCCCTAGGTAACAGATTTAAAATTATCCTTTGGCCATTTACATGGAAAACAAATACAGTTTGATAAAAAGTAAACATCAGCAAGAAAAAAATTCTTATTTGGGCCAATTATGCAAAAGATCATGAAAATAAGAGAAATTGATTTAACATTTCCTTATGGAAGTAGAAAAGAGAGATATGTTTTCCTTAAAACAAAGTAGAATACAATCCACTGTAGATCAGAGACCTGACACGTCTACATTGACAGCAAAACTTTTGTCAGCATTCAGAGTAGCAGAGTAAAATGAAGAATTTGTCTTTATCCTCTTCAGTTTGTTTTCTCAGGTAGACATTTAACATGAAATACTAGTCGAGGTCTTGTTACAATTCAAGATGTAACCAGCTGCTGGAACACCATACAAATTCTGAGACTCTTCTAGGATGAAGTGTTTGATTTAACATCAAACATCTGCTATCTTCTACAATACTACATGACCATGAAAAATTTAGTCAAAGCTTTGTGCTGATTGATCTTTGATTTGTTTTATTTTTTAATTACAGATCATCAGAGATGCAGTGTTAATGTTGAAATACAATATCCAGTAGTGGAAGAGGAAAAATTGTATTTTCTGCGTCTTTGAGGATTACAATCTTAAATGGAAGATTAACATAGTAACAGATGAGTATTAACTTTTAGGTACACCATGTTATCTGTGTCTTATCTGTGTCACCATAATTAAAGTCCATGACATCTGCAGAAGTTTCCACCTAAGCGGTCAATATCCTCTGTTTTACAAAAGTGAGCACATCCCAAAATGGATTTGGCCTTTTCAAGGCCAGAACTTTGATTTTCCAATCTGATCCAATATTTGAACTTAAATACCTTATTTTTGAAAGCAAAGTTAGATGTTATTCTACATTTAAGAAAGAGGTTTTTATTTATTTGTGCACATTTTGCATAGATGTTAGTTGTACATATACATGTCAATGTTTATATGTGGAAAATATGTGAGGATATTTCATCTAATTCTCTCTACATTATAGTTTTCTTTGCACAATTTGCAGTAAAAATGTGTCTTTATGGTTGCTGATTACTTTGTATGTATTTCTGATTTTAGGAAGAATTGTTTTTGCATTTAAAAAATATTTCCTATCATCTTTAACTATATTCTTTAGTTCTTTTGGTTTTTCAAATATAAGATATGCTGACCAGTGATTCTCCATGTATAAAAGGATTGGCCTCCGTGTATGCCAAATAGGGACAACTGTTCTTAAAGAAGATTCTGAGCCCTAAATTCTGAGGCAGAGTCAGTTTTATTTCTGCTTGAGCTGGGTGCCTCCTGAGGGGGACCCTGAACAAGGAAAACTCTGGGCCTTTACGCCATTACAGTCTCTGCACCTGATTTTCACATGCTCTACACATGCCCTGCACTTACCTCTTGGTCCAACAGCCCAGATTAATGGTCAGGGGTGTTTTAAAACCTCACTGGATTCTTCCTCCATGTCCATATGGGCAGGCCATTAATTGTTCTTATCTTTCAGCTTGGGAGAGATGTGGGGCCCTCCAGGGTGTCAAGCCTTATCTGAAACATAAATCTTTGTTTACTTCCCTGCTTAGTCATTCATGTTAACAGAGTTCATTTGAAGTTCACCTGTTCCAAGCTTTGAGCAGAGGCCCACTCATGCGAAGTTTTCAATTAAACTTAAACCTACACAATATAGTTCTAATATTCTATAAGTAAACTTAATTTAATCCCAAACAATCTCATTTTATGCATTATAATGTAAAGGGTGTTTTGTTTAATTAGAGTTTGTGTTATTGTTAGGTATTTTATTATGTGGTTGTATAACAGCAGTGTTGAAAATTAGGATCTAACTGAGACTCAGGAGCCATGACAAGGAATTTTTTTTCTTTTTGTCTTACCTCCATTCCTAGTTAGAAATGTGTATGAGGAGCTGGTTAATTTAAAATACAGGGAACTGATCACCTTTAAAGTCACAAGTGTTTTTCTTTTTTCTTTCTTTTAAGGCTTAGTATTCTCCTTACTGATCTGGATGACTGTGTGTTCTCACAAAAACTATAGGTGGCCTGTCAGAGGCATGGCTGAAGTGCCAAGGAACAGCAAGAGGTGGCTTTCAATGCATGCAAAGCCAGTCATGATACCCCAGCATGCATTTTTTGTGATTTGAAGTGGATAGAAGTTCTTGGGTGATGGAACCTGGCCTCTGGGAGTGCTTGCAGCGTGGTGGATGCTCTGTTGCTGGTGGAGGTGGACACTGCATGCTCAAGCATGGTACAAACATAGGTTTTAGTGCCTGACTGCAAAATAATGGCAATTGCTTTACAAATGGAACCATAAACTTGGGCCCAAATCTGGAATTTTTCTTAGTAAAATGTGTTCTTGAGTCAGTGTTCTTGTATGGAGAAGGATGGACAAACTGCAATTCTGAGTCCTTATTAATAACTCTTATCTTGTACTCTGTACTCATGGATTTACTAGATAAATAAGCCCCTCTGCAGATTGGCTTGTGCTAATAACACTGGAAGGTTTGAATTAAGTTTGGAATATGAAAAGACATAAAGCATTAGCAATTTTGTGACTTGATTGAAAGTCTATTATTTCATGTTTGGGTTTTTTTAGATAAATTATTACGATTTTTTAATTTAAAATGTCAAATCTGATATAACTCTGGAAAAAATATAAATACATTTTAGGCAATAATGAATTTATATTTTATCTCAGTGAAATTATCAAGATGTCTTTGTATAAATGCATAATCCCCATTTCACATTGCTTTACTTTGTGTTGTTCTGTGGTTCTTAATACTAGATCAAAATACTATAGATCTGAAGGCAAAACTTCTTTCCGGGTTAAAGCCATGCTCCTAAGGAAGTGCTATTATGAATGGAAAATTTTGTACAGACAGTTCTTACATTGGGAAAATAATTCATGTGTTTGTCTGGGTGATGTGTTTGTCAGTGATTTAGAAAGTTTTCCTGTTGCTCTCTGCTGTGTTTCTGCTAGACTTGGGGATTTCTGGCTTAGCTTGTTCAGGTGATATCACCTAAAATAGCAATGGCTCTGGGTGCTTTTCTCCATTAGACAAGCACTGCTGAAAATGTAGGTTATAGGTTTCTATTAGGTAAATGAGATGATGTCTTAGAAAGTTTATTACTCCAGAGAGCTTTGGGTCTGCTTAGCAGACACCTGAGGGGCATAAAACACAGGCTGCACAGACTATTTTTAGGATCTTTATGAAAGAGGAGAAAACCGTTCTACCTAGGGTCTTGCCTTCACTCTCCATTTTACACCCTGTTGTATTTGATGGGGAGCCAACAAAACAACAGAGGTCAGGAGCTCTTGTTACAAGATTTGAACCTCATGTGACAGCTGTGATAAAAGCAGTATAACTTGACCTTCTTTTTTATTTTTAAGAAAAAAATCCAACGCAATTAATTCAACTTTTGAAGATACTTCCAAGCTGTTCAGGCACTGGCACTTTAGTACCTCTACAAAATCATCTACTGAGGCTGGGAACAGAAAGAGGGATGTTTCACTGGAAAGCTGGTTCAACTTAAAACATTCATTATCTGGTCTCTACTGGTTTTAATTTTTCTTTCATTCTGTATAAGCCTTCTGCCTGTTTGGGGCCTCTTCTGGTAGATTCCTCAAGGTGAGTCAAAACTGCTTTCCAGTTCTCTCATTTTCTTCTCAGATATAGATACATATGTTAGAAAGGATATAAGGTTTTACGTCAATAGTGTGCATTTGTCAATACTTAACTGGTAATTTTGGAGATGTGGCTTGCTTTTTTTCGAAATGTGGGTTGTTTCCTTTCTCAGTTTCCTTGAGGAGTGGTAGTGTTAGAAATCAATTCATGAGATTTTTATTCTTCTTAAATTACAGATAGTCTCTTCAGTTGAAATTAGATAGGAGTCAGTAGATGACTATTAATTCAGGATTTTTGTTTGCTAAACACATCTAGGTTCAGGAGCTTTCCTGTTGCATCTGTTATAGACTGCATTTACACTAATCACCAAACTGACCTGCAGTAGTAGAAAACAAACTCAGCTTTCCAGACTTCCCAAAATTGCTTTTGCATGTAGGAATAAAAGGGACTATCTGCAACACTGTGAAGAATCCCAGCAAGACTTATTATATTTTTCTGAGTTCAGAATAAGCTAGTTGTTGCTGTGTGTCTAGTCTAGCAAAAAAAAAAAAAAAAAAAAAAAAAAAAATCTTGATTATAAATTTTGAAAGTGTCTCATTTTAAAAAAAGCAGTAATGTTTTTCAGAGTGAGATTCCCCCTTAGCTGGAATAGGACACAAACTGTCTGGCAGGGTGTGGGCACAGAAATTGCAATGAGAATCAGTCTTTTTTTATTATTTCTGTGGTGGAATTGTTTTTCTCCCTCACATCTCCTTCCATAGGAATTCTACTGTTTTTTCTGCTGGACAAAGTGAATCTAGCAGGAGGCAGAGCCCTCTTTGCAGGGCCCTCTTTCCATCTGTTCTAGGAGTTCGCCTCCATTCTTCTGTGAGCATTAGTCAGCAAGTTATTTCTAGCTGAAAGATCCTTTCTGCTGTGGAAGTATTTTCAGTACTTTCAGTCCTGTTCCAACATTTTATAAATCACGAGAGAGATTCCATATTTGGATCTCATTAAATTGACAGTCACTAGCTTGACATTCATTCTTTGAGCACTTCATGTGTGACACAATGATCATAAAATGTCATATCTGTCATTTGAGTTAGTTTTCTAAAACTTGGTATGCCTGTTTTCCTACACATCATTGTCAGGAAGTCATGAAGTTATATTTTATAAACTTGGCCTCAAGTTATTAACTGAAATTAAAAGGAACTATTAGCACAATTTAAGACAGAATTTTTGCTTTAACATGAAAAAGAAAATAACATGTGTAGTGCATCTTTCCAAAGTACTTTTTACAAGGACATTCCGTCTGCATTTCCAGCTTTATTCTTAAAGATGAAGTTAGTCTGTTACTGACTTCATTTTCTTTTTTCATTGAATAATTGAATTAATAATTTGATAATTTAAGTTTCCTTCAGATTTCTGAAGTGCCGATATGTCTTAGACTGACGAGCTAAGCAAAGTGTGTCAATGCAAAAAGATGTTCACCAACAGGTATTGGTTTTTTTGGGGGGAAAGGCAGCAGGGGGTTGGCACAGCAGAGTTTAATGCCAGTGTAATGCTAGTTCAGTTTGTGTATTAGTTACTGTATTTTCAATATCCTAAAAGTACTGGGAACAAATAAACTGCAGATCCTGGAAGATACATCTGTGTAAGAATATCAAATACTTCTCTTTTTCAAAAGAGAAGTTAATATAATTGTTTCTTTTAACTAGTTCATTTTAAATCCTTGCTCTCAAGTGTAGCTGTCAAAGATGAAAAAGCATCCTGCTTATTGGTGCTAACAAAACCAGTGCGTTGACAAGGTGAGGCTCTTAGTCACACGAACACCAGGGACAATTAAATTTCAATTGCAATCAATCTAGTCACTGAAAAGTTCATTTTTCAGCTGTTTTTAAGCTCACTGCTGGAAAGTCAGCATGACTGAATTAAAAGTGCTTGTAATCTTGAAATGATGCATGCTGTCTCTCCTGATCTGGTCATACTATACACTCAGCAGAGATTGGGATGCTTCAAGGGTATTAGCAGATTAATGTTTAAAACTGACGTATCACACAGCAAATCTGTAATAACAATTGTACTGGAATATAGGGAATCGTAGTTGCAGGTGAGGTGATAATTCTTCTATTATAAACCCATCAACTTAGTAGTGTTAATATATTTTTGTGTTACTGTGGGTTAGAAAGACATAGTCTCTAAAGAGAAAGGGTTTCCCGTTAGTGGTTGTTAATGCTCAGGGATTTCACAGCCTTGTCATTTCGGAAATAAGAGTACTTGGCTCTCAAAACAGGTCTCTTTTTTGCTTTTGCTTCTAGTATTGGTCCCCTGTCATGCTGAAGCATGTCTTACCTCATGTAAGATTATTCAATTTATATATCTTTTTGATGTCTCAAGTATTGATGCACAACTTTCTAATAGCTTGCATCTCTGTGCAAATGAAATGCCAAATTTTAACACTGGAGTTTCTGTGATTCTCAGGCTGCAGCCTGCCAGAAACATGAAGTCTGCCTGTGGTAAGGGTTGCATGGTTGCGTGGTGTTCTCCTAGAGCTACTGTGTAAGCCTGGTGAGGTGACCAGAATTAGGGATAGGATAATGCACTTTTCAGGGTATATGTCATTTACAAATGTCTATAGTGGTGGTGTCTATAGGACTTGCTCTCCTGGAGGCGCAGCTTTAGTGCACCTCTGCTTACATGCAAGCATCTCCACTAATCAAATTTGCTCTGTATAATCTTTTGGTGAAGTCTGATATAAATAGCGACGTGAGGTAGGAGCAAGACAGACACCAGTAGACAGATACTCTTGCCTACCATGTGAGGTGCAGCTGGACAGTTTTTAGAGGAAGCTATCTTACAAAATGATGCATCAGTTCTTCAAAAGAACGAGGCATGTTCCTCCTTCTGCCATGCACACAGAAACATTATGCAAGGGTATAGTTGGGAAAAGACCTTTGCTTCCCTATTCTTGAAGACGTACCTTTGTTTGACAGAAGCAATGGATGAATTATTCAAGAATAATTAATTTTCTAGAGATATTACTCATGCAACCAATGCTATTGTACTTTTTAAACCATCATCATTTTGAATTGAGGGTTGCAAAAAGGAACATGATGTGAGCAAAATTCATTCTCTTACGTGGATTTTGCATGAGAGATAAGACTCTTCAATTAGTTCAGGGAGATTATGAGAAGTTTATCCAGTCTTTTGGATTTGAGACCTAAAATCATTCTCTAAAATTGCACAGATAAAGTTTTATTAACACCTACTAGGGTTAATTAAGTCATATATTAGCATTAGGCCCTTTTATCCTTGACAACATAGTAAACACAAATTAAATTGTCATTCTGTGAAGCTTATTCCTTTCTCTATAGACTATGTCTTAATATAATAACATTGCTAAGATTAGATCATGTACTGATCGAAGCCACATGATACTTTGCCTAGACACCATGAATGGAGGGTCTTGAATGTACTTTTTTGTATTATTTTTTTTTTCCTTCATCTGTTCTCACATGGAATCAGTTTGTTTAGCAAAAATTTCTTTTTACAAGATGGCTGTGAAGTTATACTGTACAACTGCACCTAGCAGGTGGTGAACAGTTGGGTGCTTCTTGTGAATGGATCATTCAATTTACAGTGTACGCTCAGGAGTTATACACCAGACTTTTCTCTTTATGCTTATGTTTTTTTCCTTGTCGGAACAGTATGAGGTTATCTATCAGCAGACAGAGTGGAATAAAGCAAAGTCAAATAACCATTTTGGAGTTAAGACCTGAAAAAATACGAGGAAGAACAAAAATGTTGCTGTGAAAATGAACTCTATGGTATGTGTGCTCTTCAGCTTGTCAGAGTGTGTCAGCATCAAACAAAAAAACACAGCTAAAATACATATCTGAACTAATTAACCACTTAAACTCAGATGCAAGCAAAATACTTTATTCTTCTATAGCCAAGTGGAAACAAAGTTTGCATGTGATTATAAATGACCTATCAGGCTAGGGTACAGTGGGCTCCTTGGTGTTTTCTATCATGTTGTCCTTCCTGAGGAGTCCAAGGGCAGTGTTGTGTTGCCTCTATTTCAGAAAAAAAAATACCTAAGTATGCAGTGCATGGGCACATTCCAGGCGCTGTAATCTGCACCAGCCACATGCTACAATGTTAGTGAACAGAAGACAAGAAATCCATCCACATCCAAGCCAAAGAAATAAAGTAAATTCATGACTATGTCCACATCTGTTTCTGGGACGTATGTCATGCAGCATATAAAACTGACAAAATAAATTTTGCAACCAGAAATTATGTCAGTCGGATGGAGTTATAAGGAGATTACTGCTTACATGCTTCTGAGACCATAGTCTTTATTTGGTTAGTCAGGTATAAACAGTGAAAAACTGAGGCAATTGCCAGTGTTAAAAACTTATAGAAAATGGACAGTCATAATGGCAGCATCTTGCAGGCAAGTCTTGCAAGGTCAGGCTATTTTAGTACAATAGTTTTTATCTAGTATTGCTTAAATACCCCCGCTTCATCAAACTAATGGGAATAAGGTTTACCTGTCTTTGTTCTGATTCATTCTGAAAATCTCTTTTATCTCCACTATGACTTACGCAGTTAAAACAGGTAAGTCTTGATTAAATTTTGTGGTTAATGTTTTTACTGATTGTAAGTTTTTAATACACACTCTTTGAAGCTGAATAACAGAAAAACCTGGTTAGTTCTATTGTGTAATCTTACTTAAATGCAGTATTTTATTCCTACCAGAGGTTTTAGACCAAAAATCAGCTTAGAGTTGGTGATTAAACTATAGCAAAAGGTACCAGTTTTTTCTGCCTTTTGTTATATTTTCTTCTTAGGGCTTGCTAATAGGAGAAGTGGAAGAAAAAATTATTTTTAGTGTGTCATATGGTTTTAGTGTGTCATAAAGTTTTAGTGTGTCATAAGGTTTGTTGTTTTATGCATTTGTATGTCATTACCAGGAAACATTAGGATTCTTTTCCTTGCGGTGGCTTTTAATACATAAGTCAGAAATGAGAGCTTCCTTGGACTAAAGCCACAAAAATCTTTTTGCCTTCAACACAGATTACTGTTTTGACATTTTAGCTTTAAAACTTGGGAAGAGCAGATGAAAGGATGAGTTGCCTGATTGCTGATTTCAAGGCAATTTAAAATCTCTGTAGTGTTGTATGACAGAAACAATGTAAACTGCACTGTAGCCTGAGTTTAATAGGCTCATGAGGGAGATGACAGTTCAAACCATAGCTTTGCCAGTGTTTTGATTGTTCCTTTGTTTCTAGGTATGTAGATGGTGAGTCAAACCATACTGACAACCCCTTCTGAAGTTTAATGCCTTAAACCATCCAAAGATGGCTTTTGTAATTATCAGGGCTATATATAAGTAAACTATGTCAACTACACAGTAAATGCTAGAAGTACCCTAGTGGAATCCCCCCAGATATCTTATCCTCAAAAGACATTTTTAAAATGTATGTTCCAAAGGGGAATGTGTGCACAGCAAGAGATAAAGGTGTTGAATAGATGGTGACAGGAGGAAGAAAAGGCAGAGGACACCTCTAAGGTGTGATGGGGAAATTTGCTGAGAAGACCCTATTACCTAACGTTTTAAATAATTGATCTAGTGCTAGAGGAAGCATCCTGCAACTGAATTTGCTGCAGACGAGCAAGGGTCATAAATCATATTCTGTGGGGCTTAAAACAAGAATTCATTAGACAAAACAACACAAAATCAATAAAAACAATTCAGCCTGGAAACAAATAACATAGCAATGAGGGTCAGAAAACACACAGCAGAAATACTGCTACCTGTTAAATTAAGCTGTGCATATAATGGAGTTTCAGATTGAAGTATGGCCCTGTTCAGCCTCTCTGTGAGAAGTGTGGAAACTACTACAGATCATGTCCTTTCCCAGCCAGCTGTTATAGCCTGAAGGTGCTAGGCTTTCGTAAGACACTTGTAATTCTGACAGAAATTGGGCTCTGTTGAGGTGGAAGAGACTTATAAGTTTTAGGTATTTACAGATAAGAAACATTGTTAGCAAAGCCATTCAGTCATGGCCCTGCTACAGCACCAGTACAGGCACAACAAAGCCTCTGAGTACCAACTGTTCTCTATCTAGTTCAGCATACTATGCTTTCATTTCAATCAAGGGTTGCAGAATTAGGTCACTGCAGCTACCCTGGATTTTTCACTATGGAGAGGAAATGCTGAAGGTGTTTTGGCAGCCTCTGGGTTCTTGAGAGGCTCTGAGGTTGCTTGTAGCACAGCTGGCTCAGTGTCAGACACAAAACTGTCGGGAGTTGCAACCTGAGACAGTTATTCTGTAGATGGAAGCAGAAGACAGGAATGAAAACTGAGGTCAACAAGGACTGAGAAGGCCTCCAGAGGTGTTGAGTGGGTGCACAGTACTTGGCTCTAAAACATTACCATCCCTATAATTTCTTGTATGATTTAATCCTCTGGGGTTTCTGCCTTTAATTTTCCCCAATTTTTCTGTGACTAAGAAGTAATTGCTCAATCAATAGAATGTAGTAACATCATAGAAACCCATTCTTGTGCAATAAAGAAAACAATTTTCCCCATGAAATTCTTCATACAATAGTACCAGTTATAAATGAAAAAGGAATTAGAATTTTATTGTGTGAAATATAAGGTGAATACTTATATATGAATACTTATAATAAGGTGGGGGATATCTGTAACAGGAGTGATAGGAAGGAAATACTTTTTTCTTAAAAGTAATGGGAATTCAGTAAACTCTGTGCTCACAGCCCAGAATACCAACCATATCCTGAGCTGCATCAGAAGCAACGTGGCCAGCAGGATGAGGGAGTCATTTCTGCCCCTCTAGTACTGCATCCAACTTTGGGGTCCCCAACACAAGAAGGATGTTGACCTGTTGAAATGAGTCCAGAGGAGGGCCACAAAGATGATCCAAGGGTTGGAGCACCTCCGCTGTAAAGACAGGTTGAGAGAATTGGGATTATTCAGCCAGGAGAAGGCTCCAGGGAGACCTCCTTGAGGCCTTCCAGTACCAAAAAGGGGCTTATAAAAAAAACAAAAGGAGTGATACAACAGCAGAGTGAAGGTTTTAAAGTAGAAGAGGAGGGATTTCGATTAGATCTTAGGAGGAAATTCTTTACTGTGAGGGTGGTGAGACATGAGAACAAGTTTCCCAGAGGAGTTGTGGATACCCTGTTCCTGGAATTGTTCAAGGCCAAGTTGGATGGGGCTTTGAGCAACATGATCTGATGGGTCACAATCCTTGCCCATGATAGAAGGTTTAGAATCAGGTAATTTTTAAGGTCCCTTTCAACACAAATCATTCTACTGATTCTATGAATTTCATTATGAAATAGATGAGTAAGTTTTATTGACAGTGTTTAACTCATTCAATGTTAGATGATACTGCATGTACTCTAAACTTTGTATGGAATTTCCAAAGGTGCTCCTCTGGGAAACAGCCCTCTCAAAACAGGAAATCCTGTGAAAATGTGGATATGTCTTGTCCCTTCATTGTGAAAATTCCATGTGTTGGATCTGGGTTTTTATGTGGGCATAGGGCCTTTTGGAAAAGGAGATATATGTTACTATGCCTCAAAGGAGGACCTAGGGTTTCCTTTGCTAAAATTTAAGTGTCACAACTGACATAGCCCCAGCATAGCAGTCTGCTGTTCAAAGGCCAGTTTTCATAGGTAGGAATGCAGTCTTGAAAAGGCATCTGAGCTCTGTGGCAGGGCAACGTGTTTAGCGCTTGTTATGTTACACTTAGAAGTATTGTGGAATTTCCTAGAAAATAAAATATTTACCTCAAAATGTGGCAGATGCATATAAAAGCTGATGTTATTAAAATAAGAATGGATTAGTTCCAGCTGAGATGAATTTTTACTTCTTATCAGCACTTAAAAATAGTTAAAACCACTTCCTCCCTGGGTTGTTCTATGATCTTTTAAATATAATATTAAAACGAATGTCTTCAACCAAGATAAGTTACTTTTCACTATGTTGGCTAGATTTAAAGTATTGGCTAGATTATAAAGAAAACATTAATTAAAAGAAGTGGTGTCTGATGGAGGCTGACTTGAGCAGTATCTAAGACAGCTGAATACACAGAAAGAGGGCAGGTTACTGTTTACAGCAGAAAGATGCAAACATCTTTCTTTGTGAAGAGCTTTTATGAAAATATATTTGAGCTTGAAGCTGGACACCAGACCCAAATTTTATTGCTGATCAGCCCAAAGATCTAGGAAGCGGTAAATGTTGTATGCTGCTTTGAAGGTGAAAGTTTTCTCTCTTGACCTGTTGGACTTACTATGTCTCATTCTCTTAACCTTTCTCCAAGGCACTGGTTGAGCAATATCAGAGGCAGCATAATAAGGGTCCATCATTAAATGACTTAGAAAGGGATAATATTTCAGCTAAAAAAAGAGGTGAAGAAGTTAGTAAAGGCCCAAGAGGTTAATGGTTCTTTTTCTGGCTGCATTTTTTTTTTTTTTAATTAGGTCTTTAACAGGGAACTACATTTGAAAAGTGACAGTACTTGTCTATGGCAGATAAAAGGATTATTTGCTGAGGCTTGTGGACACAACCAGAATCGTGTGACTCCTTCTGACTTGTAGTTTGCTAGATTGATGCTCGAGTAACCCCAGGGCAAATATTGTCCCTAAATTCATAAACACTCATCAAACAGTGTGCTGACTCCTCAGCTCATGATGTTGCCCACTTTTTGGAAAACCTCTGCAGAATGGAGAAGATAGCTAAACATTCTTATGTTACAAAAATGAAGATAATGGCAAGCACTACTTAATGTAATAAAAAAAAAGATTCTCTAGGAGACAGCCTCGAAGGACAAGCTTAGTGAAAAATAACTTCCTGTTAAAAGGACTAGGTCAGGTACAACAGAATGTTATCATCATTTAGTTCAATATGTTTAGGTCTTCAAATACAGAGCTGCAGAATTTCATGTACATTCAGCAGAAAGTATACTAGGAAAAGATCAAAGTAATCAGTTTTGTTAAAAAAAAGTGCAGATTGAAATATTCTTAGGAAAGAAGTCTTAGGTTTAAATGTGTGTCAAAAATGAGTTGATTTATCTTGACTAAATGCAAAAAGACCTTATTTTAGAAACGTGTGTGTATTAGTTGTATGCAAAACTGTCTATGCATGTAAAAGTAAAAAAAGGATAGTTCTGATCCTCTGACAAAAGACTGACTGGATGACTCGGTGAGGGAGAACAAGCACTCACAGTTTGATATTCACTGGCAATATTTTTTCTTCCCAAGAGAAACTGTTCAGCCTGGGATATTTGTCAAAATATTTCCTTTCCAACAAATAACATTCTAAATTTCTCTTAGTATTGTCAGTCTCAGAGAAAACTTTGCAGAAAGTCTTCACTGACCTAATTTACCTGCAGACACTGCAGTTAGAAATCAGTAAGATGAGGGAAAGGCAAAACCCTAAGGTAATTATTTCTTGTTCTTAATCAGCATGTCCTGCCTGCAAGATATTTGCCATGGCATTGGCATTGGCACGCATTGGCAGTGCATTAAGAAAATGCTGAGAAAATGAAAGGATACACCTCCTTTATTGACAGCCTTCCACCTTGGGAGCTGACAATCAGCTTAGTGCACTTGGCACAAGACTCTATTATTTCTCTTCAGTACTCCATGAAGTTTCTAGGAGCTCTGTTGTATTGAAGTAGTGTAGCATGATTCACAGAGTGAAAAGTTACTTTTGGTGATGCGTGAAATGGATTTTGCCCTGTTACTCCTGACCAGGTGACCCCATCAGTAAGAGCCTGTCTGCTTCAGGGTTGTCTCTCTTGGAACCTTCAGCACTGAAATCAGAATGGGCACAAGGTCTAACCTTTAGATCTGTCTCAGCAGGGAAATGGTAGTTGTGCAGTATAGAGAAGATACAAATGGTGTGTGGTGCCTGCTCGTGGCAACAGAGGAATTCCAATTTGATCTGTCTCACGTTACCAAGTAGTCCATCTTCGTGTGTGTAAAAGTCTTACGGCAAATACTTTGGAATAACTACTACTGATATTAGTTGTCACAGTGTAGAAATAATCCTGAAAAATTTACTTGAAATATACTGTTATTTTGTCATATTTTCTTGTCTGTCCCAAAAAGCACTTGTTCTAATTTTTACCCCAAAAGACTATTTTATATAATAATGCCATTTGGTTGCAGAGAAATGTAGCAGATATTGAATGACTTTCTGATTCAAGTAGTGCTGCCATGATCATGATGATTATTTCTCCTTTGACATTAAATGACAACAGTAGAATTTAAAAAACATAAATGAAGGTGGAAGTCTGTTTTTATTTTTAGCATATATAGTGCACTTTATTCTGAAGTCTTCTGAAAGCCATGTTTCATGTGACCTACCAGTGTGATAAACAGCTCTGTTAATACTGTTAATACATTAACTGCTGAAAGTTCTGTCCTGAAAGTCATTCAAGGCAAGAACAGAGCATTCATCTCTATTCCATCTCATTTCCATAATCCTTTTTAACACTTAATGCATAGTAGAAAATAAAAATCAAACAATTTATCTAACATTCACCCCCTCCTTTCTCCTTCTGCTCTCATCTTGCTATTTTGCAGGAATGATTTATCCTCTAGACAAATGCCTTACTGTTTAATTACTTTACAGGAAGCTTAACTGAGATATGAATAATCCAATAAAAAGATAGATCCATTCCTACAGCTTCTTCTTCTGTTGTCAGCATCTGATTTTCTAACACTTGTCAGGCGCTTGCTGATGACTAGAGAAATAACTAGTTGTTATTGATGTCAGAAGAAATTCAAGGAAAGTACATTCCCAAGGTATAACATCTCTGTTTCTGTAAACATCTATTCACTACAGCTTTTAAAGTGAAAACTTAGTTGTTTTCTTATTAAATATATTAAAATGTACCAAAGGAGACATTTCGTATCTACTTTGATATTAAATACTTCTGGGAAATAAGTGCAGAGAAATACTGGGGAAATCTGTCTTTTACGATAGTTTGCCTTTAAATATCATGGTATTTTATTTATAATAATCTTTATTTTTAAATTGTATTTAAAGATGCTAAACACAAGTTTTCAAAGTAGTTTAAAGGCTACATTCAAGGAAGTACCATCTATTGCAATTAATAAAATTTAGAAGTCACAGAGAGGAAAAAAAGAGTTGTTTACGTTTTAATATGAAATAAAACTTGATTATAAACAGTTGTGTTTTATGCTAAAAAGCAGGAAATTTCCACTTAGAATCATAGAATATCTTGAGTTGGAAGGGACTTGTGAGGATCACTGGGTCCAACTCTTGACTCTATGCAAGGCAATCTACAAGTTAGACTTCACACCTAAGTCCATTGTGCAAATGCTCCTTGAGCACAGGGAGACTTGAGGCCGTGATCACTTCCTTGGGGGTAGGCTTGTTTCAGTGCTTTATCCCCAAATTTGTGTGATACGTTAAAGACTGTAACTGATACATTAGAATAATTAATTTTCAGTAAGTTTCATAAAGTTTAATCTTGGGCAAAGCAGCCTAGAGTCTCAGTTGGAATTAATGTTTAAATTTATTTTAGCTTTAGAACCTGCATGAGTACACTCAAAAATTCTCATCACTTGAATGTTTATTGGTATTTCAACTAAACCCTGAAAAATCAGATATAAAAACATAATCACTTTTTGTTGGACTGCAATCTCTTTGTGATATGGACCCCTCTGCATTTTCCTTCTGCATTGCTGAACTACTATTGCATACAAAGGATGTAATACATATTGCATCATTCTCAGAGTCCTGAATTTGATTTTAGTAATACCCATTTAAAGGTTTCTGATTCAACCTACCTCTTTTACGTTTATGCGAAACTGACTTCTCCTTCAAACGCTGAGGTGGGAGTTCCATCCAGCTAATTAACCTGCCCTTCTGTGGGACAGTGCTATCTGAATATGATGTCAAAGAAACGTTCTCATTTCCTCTACAAACATCATAAAGTCAACAATTAACATTACAATAATAAATGTATATAAATCTATCTTATTTGAAACAGCAGGAAAAACTGATGCATGGGAAAATGCTCCCGGATTCTCCTAAAACAAGTAGATTCCCCACCCTAGAAATTCTGGTCCTTACAATTTCTTTCAGTTTTCTTCTCAAAGCTCTTTTTCTCCGAGTATGTTAGGGAAGATTTTACGTTTCATTTGCATAATCATGGTTTCTAGGTAAGAAGGAATAACCTATACTCACCAAAATAACTATAACAATCTGTTTTATATTGAGACATCATACCCATTTCTGTGAGGTTCATCAAGCCCTAACTGTCCATCTGCTATCCTGTCTGAAGGGTGCAGCCTAATCAGGATGTACCTGGGGTTTTTTTCTGTGCATAGCAGGATTTGTATTCCTTTAGTATCTTTACACTGTTTTTTGAGCAGACCTGCTACCACAGTATATCAAGTAGTGCTTCTTCAGAAGGGACCTTGGCATTTAATTAGCTAACATTGACAGAGCAATAGAAGAATTTTGATTACCGCTCAATGCTATGTAAGCAGCAACAGATGACTCTTTATTATTTCAGATAGTCAGACAACCATATGTCTCAAGCCAGGAGGCTTCATAATTTTATGTATGTGGTAACAATTTGCATGAGAACCTCCTTTTCCTCATTAAATTACTGGAACAGGTCATTGCTGTGGTCATTTTTACAGAGAAAGTACTTGGAAAAACAAGCAGTGCAAATTATATGAATCATAAAAACATCTGATCTCTGAATGATTGTAATTCACTTGGAGATAATGATAACAGCTATGGTTGGTTGGTTTTTGATTTATGTTATGTTTTTCCAACCATTTTACTATTAGTAATTAAATTTTATGTTGCTTGATTTAACTATTGAGTTTATTCCTAAAATAGATGGACTTTAAGGTCTTTCTGAGCTTATTTTAAGATCTTATATTTCAACAGGAGTCCTTCTATCCATCTATCTGAATGTGGTTTTAAAAACTTACAACAATTGCAATAGATAAGATGAAGAATGGAATATTAGTGAAACAGTGAGCAGTTCAGAAATTACTTTTACTGTCTATTCATTAATGTATTTACAAAAGTAATGCTTACTGTGAGCTTGTCAGCAGTTAGGTTTGTTTGAGATCAGAATAAAAATTTCCCCTGCATTTGGTTGTATAACCCAGATATGAAAATATTTTTGGATGTCTCTTTAAAACTAAGTGTAATACATCCAAAAGAATGCTTTCATCTCTTATGTACATTTATGAAATATTCTTTCTTACGTTGCATTTAAAAATTGTGATAAACAAATGCTCAAACAGTATCAAGACTAATATAAACAAACTGTCAGTAAAAAAAAAATAAGTACCTATACAAGAAAAAATAGTAAATGGTGCAAAGCACAGGTTGCAAAGATTGCTATCGTTTCTTCATCTGGAACGTGCATATAATGACACTGATAAATTGAATTGCTGGACCAAAGGAAAAAAAGAGATACTCTGAGCCTCTAATTTCTCAGAAAATCCATATTTTAATCAACAGAATGTAGACGTTTACACAGAATGTTCTGTGGTGATACAAACAGAAGTGAATTCACACTCCAGATTGAAAAAAAAAAATTAAAACTTCTGCTTTTGTGTGGGATTTGAGCAGCTGGAGAAGGCAGAGCTAGGACTTGAAAGAATAAACCTCTCTCAAGATTCTTGTAGAAGCCCAAGTCCAAGTCAGTAGGAAGTGATTGCAACCTGACTGATGTTGTTTGCTGTGCCAAGTCCAGTAAAAATCACTTTCCACCAGAAAACCAAGCAAACAAACAAAACAAACCAGAAATAAAAGAAAACTAAACCCAAACTGCTTAAATTACTCTCCATTTCAAATGAATGTGCAGATCATGTGAAATGTCAATGCCTGGTCCAAAGGTCAGAAACTGCAATAACCTCTGAAAGCCTTCCATTAAACTGCCATCCACTTAAACTGCCATCTTGGATGTTACATTCTTGCTGTTGTCTTTGGAAAGAAAGAAAATACACCTGCATCTTGGATTTCTAAGTCCTTGTCTGATCATATTTGAGGAAAAATGAAACATGTGACACTAATGGACTTTTTGTTTTCATTTCAGCTTTCCATCAAGGTATCCATCTGAACAGCTATTGCCCATTTTTACTCTCAAACAAAACTAAAAGGATGACAAAGTGGAAATATGTTCAGAAAACTTGGTCAACTGGCATCCTCTGTATCTTCACCTATTAACCATCAACCTGCTGTAGCCCCAAAGCAGGGGCCATTAGGCTGCATCCTGTACCTATTATTTCACATGTTCAGATGAAACAAGCATACAAATAAATAACACTTCCTGGACAAGCCACAGGACAAAACGGATTTCCTCAAAATGTTCAGAAAATTTTTTGCAGATTTGAAATCTTAGGTCTTTATATTTAATAATCTACATTGAATACGGCACCGTAAATTACTTCTTTGCTGTTTCTTATTATAGTCATTTAAATCCTCATCTACCATGAAGTCTAGATGACAGAAAGTTATGAGAATCAAGACTCTCATTCAACGTCCTTAATGAATCTGACACATTACTAAGTTGTTGGAAGGCCCCTTCAGCCTTACCATTGGTTTTTTGTCATACAAGGCATTTTTCACATCTGAAGCCTGAAAACTTCGATTGCTACATTGGAAACCAGGAAAGATTTAGCAAGTGGGCTATGATCAAATACTGAAACACTTTTTTTTTCAAGTGAATGTGTTGAACTGTCTCTGACCTAGGCAAATTAGGGCAGGAGAGCTATTACATAAAGGTTTCATCTACCAGATGCCAGTACTCATTAGAGTATGCGGATTTCTGGGCTAGGCTTTGCCTGCAAAGTCCTGTCTCACTTCTCTGGATATTAGAACATTAAGATATTTATCCCAAATTATAAGATCTAAACTGTCACAGGATTTCATTTTTTTAAAGTGTGAAATCACAAATTATAAATGCTTATATAAGAAGACTAAGAAGAATTCAGACAGAGAAGCACAGCAGAGAAATTAATTAGTTATGCCTAAATGATGCATAATATCAGCACCTTTGGAGTGGATGGTGAATTGTGCATGCACTTTCTCTGAAAGGTATTTGATATGGTAAGGAATAAACCTTTTTTCTGCTGAGAGTAGTGTGAACAGGCTGGCTGGCCTTTCGTTTCAGGAAAAGAACAAGCCCTGGGGAGGAGTGACTTACTGACATGTAGAGGTGTTCAATGTTTTCAGTTTCAGAAGTCTGGTTAACAGTTTGCATAGCTTTTGAATGGAGATCATAGAGGCTTCAAATAGAAGGCTAGAATAATTAATCAAAACTTTCCTTAAGCTATTGAGAGGATTTTCAAAATTAGGAAAACACAGCAATCAAGATAGCTTTCTTGGCCAAGAACCTTTAGAAATCAAACTGCTGAAGAAGTCAGAAAACTATTACCATGGCTTTAAAATTATCATCCAAAAACACCCTAAAGTCACCAGCAAAGATTTTTTTTCCCTTCTTTTCCGTATAAAACAGCAACATTCTAAAGACAGAGACTGTAGACGTTGTTCTGTTGCACCAGTGACATGATTCCTCTCCTTCATATGAATTACAGTAAGGATTTTTTCATTATCCCTGTGTAAGTGCTCAAACTCTCTCAAAACTCCAGGCCTCTAGGAATGCTACTTCTTCCTCTTTGGCACAAAAAAGGGAATCAATATACCTGTTTAAAACTCTACAGCAAAAATCACTTCTGATGCAAAACTAATTATAATCTGTTTTTGATGTACAATTCTTCGCGTGTGGAAAATGACTGACAAGCATAATCTCCAAAAATCCTTGAAGCTGTATTGCTGTAATAAAAGGTACGGTTTTCAAAAGAAATCAGCCTCTTATTGACAGCTCCCAAATGCAGCACAGTAATAATCAGTATGTTGTCAAAACATTCAGTGACTTGCTTCTCCAGCTTTCGAATGACTTTTTAATGCTGTATCTTTAATAGCAATTAAAAAAAAAAGTAACAGTCAAATATGAGATTTATAACCCTGGTTCCTAACTGCTATAAAAGTAGTTCAGAACTTTAGTTCTAAACTGTTAAATAATTCTTTGTCACTTGGGCACAGACGTTGCCCAAGTCTATGAGGTTTCTCACTTTGCAGTGTAACTGCCTTTCTTTCCAATCAATTAAAAGAAATGAAAAGCTCTGCAGCTGCTGGATATTAGTGATCATTGCAATAAATAAAATTGTTGCACTGCTCTAAGCATTTTCTAATTTTTTTTTTTTTGCTAGGAAAAATACTGTTTTATAGAGTGCCAAAGTGTGGTAGGAGTTTTGCTGAGACACTTAGAGGCTTTAGAAACAGATACTGTAGATTGTGATTTGATTTCGAGTAATAACATGCAGAGGAGTGATGGTCGAAATGAATCTGAGAGAACACAAGAAAACTGCAAGCCTGCAGAGGCTGGAGGTGGGGAACCAAGCAGAACAAGTTACAAAAGTTTTCCATAGGTAAAGACAGAGCACACAGGCACACAGGTACACAGGCACACAGGCACACAGACCTGTCTTACAGGTTGTTTCTTTTGTAGATTTTTGTTTGGTTGGTTTTTGGTTTGGTTTTTTTGTTTGTTTGTTGTTGTTTTGCTTTGGGTTTTTTTTTTTTTGTGTGTGAATGTCTATTTATTTTTTTTTTTCTGCTGGTCAATCTTTAAAAATTTTATTTTCACTTTCATTTGCACAGAAACAACTTCTCTGAAGTCATACTTTTCATTCTGATTTTCAAATGACATGAAACTAAGGGACAGCTCTACAGTTCCTGCATATTGCTTATTAACCAGTCTACCTGCCCTTATGTAAAGGCATAATTTAAGAAGTGCCAGTTTGTTACTTGATCTTCCTGTGAGTCAGAGAGCTAAAATAGCTATAATTATCTAACTCCTTTACAACCTCTTATTAATTTCCAGGATGTAGTCAGTTTGTTAATAAGAACTTTGGACTCTCAGAGGATTGAAGCAATCACTGCAAAAATGATACCTCTACCAATCTCATTTGACAGGTCATTTGTCACTGAAGAACTTACCTACAGAGGAAAACAAAATTCAAGAGTCTTCATGTTTTCTTCTCTCTACACTTTTGGAATGCAACAATAGGACAATAAGGAATCTAATTTTGAGTGCTGGTTTCGACAAGGGGGTAAAATAAATCTGAATTATTTCCTAGCTAAATGATTTCATAGCATCACCAGATGACCAAGGGAAGTCATTGTCCTGCTCTGCTCTGCACTAGTGTGGCCTCAACTTGAGTAATGTGTGCAGTTTTGAGCACCACAGTATAAAAAAGACTTTAGGTTCTTAGTAAGTGTCCAAAGCAGGCCTACAAGGTCGGTGAAGGGTCTGAAGGCCAAGCCTCATTAGGAATGGATGAAGTCACTTGGTTTGTTCAGTCTGGAGGAGGATTCAAGGAAATGGCACGAAGCTGAGTCAGGGGAGATTGAGGTTGGATATAAGAAAAAGGTTCTTCACCCAGAGGGTGGTTGAGCACTGGAACAGGGTCCCCAGGGAAGTGGTCACAGCATGAGCCTGACAGAGTTCAAGAAGTGTTTGGGCAACTTTCTTAGACATAGGGTGTGATTATTGGGTTTGTCCTGTGCAGGGCCAGGAGTTGGACTTGATGATCCTAGTGGGTCCCTTCCAACTCAGTACGCTCTATGATCTATTCTGTGATACATCATTTTGTAACTTCTTGTCATTATGAGACTGGTAGTTACACAGGTGACCTGAAAAACAAGATTCTGAGCCCAGAATGATGCTGTATCTCTCACCATTGTGCATGTTGTCAGCAGCACTTGAGATTTCCATTAGACCCTGTAAAAGGTTTTGACTGCTTATGAAGACATTAGGTACCTTCTCTACAAAATTAATTCTTTATTTTCCTTGAATTTTGAGCAACCAAATAAACTGACAATATTTGTTTTCCAAGTAATTTTCTAAATTGTTGACCAGAATACAGATAATATTTTTCTATTTGGGACTCAAGAGTGTTTCTGTGTTCTGTCCTCATGCAGAATGGTCAAACTCTAGTAATTTAATTTTTTTTACCTTGGTTTCACTATGAAAAAAAAATTAACAAGCAAGGTTTAGAACACTAGTAAAGTGATTAAAGTACTGCTAAATAAAACTACCATCTAACACAAGATGATCCTATGTTTTTATTATAAACACATGGTGTAGCAGTCTGGATTTCGTACTGTGAGGAGCAGGTCTATCAAAGGAGTTTGTTCGTCATTAGCAAAGCCAAACTAAGACTATGTGAGGTCAATCCACAGGAGTATCAGTACCTGAAATCTATGCTTCTCACTGGTCACAGATAAAAAATTATAAAATGAAAGGCATCACAGTGTTTCTAGAGCTAAATTCTAGTTTCCAGCAGTTTTTTAGCTCTCCATGAGATGGGAGTTGTAGCAACACTCAAACAATTCGATATCTCTGTCTTTTTCTACCATTTATTCACCTAACTGACGATTAGCGTTCTTGTATCTTAAGTGTCTTAAGCATCTTAAGCATCTTGCAACAGTGAGTTCACAGGATTACAGTATGTGCTTTTTGAAAAAGAACTTTAATCATTCTTGCTTCTCTCCTTCGGGAAATTGTACATGTCTGTCAAAATCTTCCTCAACTGCTTCTTCTTTAGGATATGAAGTCTTTGTTTAATTAGACGGAAATTTTTCTACAATTCTAATAATTCTTTGCACCTTTTCATTGTATTGTATTTGTATCCTTTTGAAACCAAATAATCAGATCTGCATGCAGAATTTAATAGGCAAGCGTAACAGTAAAGTGTATAGTAGTATAATTATTTTGCTCTCTGGTCTTTTCCTCTCAATTCTTACCATTTCTCTTTGATTACTAAAATGAAGTAAGTAGATATTTTCATACACCTCTAGGTCCAGATATTTTTTTGTTCCTAGAGTGATAATAGCCAACTTAGAAACAATTGTTACATATTTATGGTTGGAATTGCTTTTTTTGAAAGGGAAACTAATTAAAAAAAAGATGATAAAAGCAATGGAAGCATCTAGAATCTTCACAACACCTTCAGCAAATTACTGTGGAAGTTTTCACTCTATTTTCCAGTATGTTCTATTTCACATGCCTTATTAGGTATTATACTGCTAACTATATGAAAAAAAAATTGCACACTACCTAACTGCTTCAGCAAGTATGGATCCACATGAATAATTATCTAATATTGCAACATATATTGACCAAAATAGTATCAATAAATATTATGGATGACATAGGTGTGTGTTGCTTTCCTGTCGTATAAAATATTTGAGATAATTTCTCAGATATACTAGAAAACAAGTGCAGAAATCCGTATCTGCCATTTTAAGAATGTCTAATATAAAATCCCCAAAACCTTCTTGTCTTAAAGACCCTCGTTATATTGAAGAATTGAAAGATAAGTTTGTGCTTAAGTAAAAGGTGGTGTATAATGTTGAAAATATATTTCATGCAGCAAAATGTGGTTTTCAAAATGTATGTGGAACAAGCACTTATCTCCCCCTCAGTGGGCAATTCCGTAGTGTGTCGAAATGCAAGTCAGTAGAAAGACAGACTTCCCAATAAATGTGTGAGTGTGTGTGTGTGTGTGTGTGTGTGTGTAGTTCTCTCTTTCAAAGAAGCTGTTCTTCATTCCAGAGGGTAGGTCACTAGATTTTGCTAAATCATCCTACTGGCATTATAGAGTTGTAAACTTCCATCTTCCACTTAACAATGTTTTCTTATCGCCAACCTTGTAGCAACCTTCTCAGTTCACAAGACTGGGAAGAAATTCATCTATGGGAGATCAAATGGTCCTGTCTCAGAGAGGGAGTATTGATTCAGTAAGGTTTGCTACTGACTGTAGATATCAACTGTTTAACTGGGGGAAAACAATCCAGCTTTAACTTTATTAGGGCTAAAATGAAAGACTGAGAAATGGGGAAATAATGTAGATAAACTGAACACTTTTTATTATTATTTTGTGATGAAGTTTTAGCAAGTGGGCAGCAATAAGTGTAAGGGAAACACAATTAAAATTAAACACAACTGAGTAAAAACTGCAGTGCCAACCCAGAGTCTCTACTTGGAGACACAGTCCATAATTAACTTTTTCCTTTAATAGTAGGTAACAGTTTTGAACATCTGAGTATGACTTCAAGCTAAGTTTCTACTTCTTACATGATTTTTTTTTTCAGTAGTATTAGTAAAGGCTTCATTGGCAATCCAAAACTTTTCTGTTTATACTATTCAGTGAAACATTTTAGACAGGTTTTTAAATTTAATTTAGCAGACTAGCAAATTTGGGGCTTGGGAATATATATTGTATATGCCTGAAGATATGCTTTATAGATATGGTGAATTAAAGCACTGGAGATAGTCTTACAGCTCAGTGGAAAGAATGGATTCTTGAGTTATGTATTTTCTTTATAGTTAGAGATAGAAATTGCACTGATTTACATAATTTGATAATTTGATCTCCTTAAATTAAACACATTTTTCACACCTCTCAGAAAGAAAGTGCGGAATGAAATGCAGTTGTCAAAAAATTTTTTGTAATTGCAATTTTTCTCAGGAGGGAGGCCTTAAAAGACGAGAATCCTTTGGGGAAGAAAGGGTTACCCTTGTAATCTGGAGTTCAAACAGCAAGTCTAAAATGAGCATTTAGCTTAATCTCAGCTATTTACCTGTGGGTATCCAGTTACTTACACACATTTTACAGCACTTTAGAGCTTCACTGCTTACCTCATTGCTTTACTGCTAATCTACATTCTCCTTTAGCACATATGTGAATCAAGACTATATTTTTCAAGAAATTTTAGCATATTTAACAAAACTGGTTAATACCAATTTTACATGTAAATGATACATGCCATAGAACAATTTTAGATTATATGAATCAATATTAAATATTAAGCTTAAAACCCAAAATGTGCATCTTGTTTTAAAGCCGATGAAACTTTAAATTAGCGTAGCGCAAGACTGTGTTGATCCTAGCATTCACAGTCTGTCTTAGATTAAACATCAGCCAAAATAATTCTTACATTGAACTTCTTCTATAACATAATGATCTGTCTTAACTAATACTTTTGAGGTGGACAGCCCTTGTAAGGAGCTACTCCTTAAAATATACCGGTGTTTTCACTGTATCTTACTCTGTTGTTTCTTGCACTTGAACACAGGAAATTAAGCAAACATAAAAGAAGAACTTTGGCTTTTTGGCTGAATTAAAGGCAGTATTTGAGCTCTGTTAGCATTTTCTCTATGAAGACAATCAATACATTACAGAACTCCAAATCAAGAAAAAATTAGCTGTCAGAAATGCCTAGATATGTCCTATGGATTGTAGTATGCAAGATATATGATGAGTATATAGGAAAATGTAGTAGCTTCCTTTAAACACTAGAATTTGTTTATAATAAGTACAGCTATATTTGAAAGGATTAAAACATCAATTTCCTTGTTGGTTGTAGAAAACAAGCAGTGTATGGAATGTTTTTACTAATTGCTTTGCATTCAGCAGAGTGCAAAGCCTCCTAATCAGGCCAAATTAGTGAATACTCTGTAAGCTAATCAAATTTTTTTTCCTGTACAGTAACAAGATAATTTGCACCATTTAAAGGCTGTTAGCACAGCGTATGATTCTGCATGATGTTACCATTCAAAGTTGTAGACTCCAATGTCTTGTGTATCCTATTTTTAATACACACCTCACGTCCTACAGATTTTTTTAATTTCTAAAAAGAATTTTTTCTTTCTTTTCTTTTACATCAGCTTGAAGCTGATGTATCTATAACAGAAAGAATGTACAGCAAAAAAGGAGATCAGTGATCTTCATGGGATTTAAGTATTCCTTAGTCTGGCTGAAATGATCATGGATGTTCTAGCTTTATTAATGCTCCTCATGCTACAGACTTTTCCCTCAACATTTTCACTCCATTTTATATAGAACAACTAGTGTGATGAATTTCTGCAGCTGCCCTATAAATGGAAAAGTGTCTTCTTTTCTATAAAGAGACGTTTATTCAGACCTTGCACTGGGACTGCCTACATTTGGATGTTATAAATAAATACAGAACCAGCTAAATAGAGAGTTTTACAGAATGGAGATAAGTTATTTCTTCAAATACATATTCAGAGGTTTCTCCCTACCATTAAATTTTCTCCTCTCCAAGCAGGAGTTACTTTATTTATGTGTGGTCCATAGACCTAAGGATCTACGGTTAGACATATTTTCACTGTATTTGCCATTAACCCCAAGCAACCGTGACTGGTATGTCTTAGTCTGGGTCTGGGTTGCTCTGCTACTGGGAAATTTAGAAATTACTCATCTGGATGCACATCACTTTTCTGCATCTCCCACGTACTGCTTCCTATCGCAATCTCTGCCACTGACTCAGATGCTCTTGGTTTCTCAGGTAATTCTGCTAAAAAATTACCACTTAAAATACATAGCTGTGGCTTAGCTCAGTATATTTTCTTACTTTTTAAATCCTTGTTAAGAAATCTGATAAAAATGTTGAGAATTCTTAGCAAAGAGATGGCATGGGTTGTCTTGCCATTCCTCAAGCATTTATATCCCTATTCATTCCTTCAAATCAAGGTGCTTGAGGAGCACCAGTTCCCACAAAAAAGAAATTATACAATACTTGCTTTCCCATGAAGACCCTACAAAGAATGTTACCAAGATTTAAATTTTTGATCTCTTGGAAGTTAATGGGAATCTCACTCTTCCCTTCACCAGGCCCATAATTTTGTCCCCTGAAATTACATCAAACAGTGATGATGTGAAACAGATTTCCCACATGTGTGAGACTGAAGCATTTCTATCGTATTCTACTGAGTGTGGTCAGCTGCCTTTGAGACAGGTTGCCTAAAGCCTTTGTTACATGAGCCCCTGATTAGGGAGGGTCAAGAAACTTTTAGCCAAAGATGAGGAGACACTGATATTGGAATCAGCCCTAAAGCATGGCAGATGAAGACAGCCAACTGACAAAGCAGTTTGTGCAGACATGCATAAAGAAGGGAACCTTAGCTGAGTTTGTACCTGTGTAAACTGTCAGGTACAGTGGTTGCATGCTACAGGGCAGTTTCCATGCAATTGTTGGAGAAGCTGACCCTGTCCGGGCAAAGGCTTAGGTGCATGCAGATCTTCAGATGGTGGAAGCATTCCTTCAAGCCTCATGCCCTGAGAGTGCCTGGGACCTCTCTCTGACACAGGGAGAGATGGCTCTTGTCCTGTGGGAAGAGTGCTATCTTGCAGGGACTGTGCCTCCAAGTGGAGGAGCTATAGGGAAAAGTGAGCAGTCTGCACAGCATTACAGGAGGTGAAAGTGAGATAGACAAGGACCTTTTACAAGAATAGCTGGGCCCCCACCTGCTATTGAGGTACAGGCAATGTCAATCTCTAGCATAGGTGCAAACTTTGGGGGAAAGTAAAGGATGAAGTTGGTGACTTCAGGCACAAAGAGGGAGGCTCTTGCCCTACCTAAGGGCTTGCAACTACGAAAGATGTTCACTGCCTTTGGAGTTGAAAAGGATCCAGATATGCCAATGAACTGACCTTCCTTGACACTAAACCATGCATGATCATCATGGAAAGTAGCAAGTCATTGAAATGGCTGACTTCATGCTGCAGGGGACAATCTGCCAAACTGATCTATCATCTACAGGTTTCCTGACTGCTGGGAGCCCAGATCTGAGATGTTCTGGAGGGAGTGACAAAGATTTTCTGACCCTCAAGATACTATCCCCTGCTTTCTTCAATGTGAGTCTCACTGATGCTGCCAAGGAGAACCTGGTTAGTATGAAAAGTTATTTCAGAGTTCTGGGGGTGGTAAAGGGCATAGAGCCCAAGTGGTGTTGTCCTCAGTCCTGAGAGTGAGGGTAAAGTAGTGACGGGAAGGGTACTGATAATTCAAGTCAATAACTGACTGTGGATCTATTGCTGGTGACAGGGCTTTAGGTTCTACAAGCACTGGGCACTTTATGCAGACCATCAGCTTCTTGAGAGAAATGGTCTTCATCTCATTAAGAAGATCGGAATTATCTTTGCCAGCAGGACGTCTGAGCTGGTAAGGAGGGCTTAAAACTATAAAAAAGAGTTACTAACAGCCCTGAGTGGGAATGATGGACAGGCTTAGTGAGTAATGAGCACAGAATGATGTGATAGGAAAAGAATCACAAATTTAACGAAATGAGAATTAAGTGGGGTCACCTCCACCACTTTCCTAGTAAGCAAGGAAATGCCTACAAGATGCCATTATGGAGATATGTCAAAAAATTTCTGGGAAATCAGTATGCTGGAGTGCATCTCTGAAGTACCTGCATACTCAAACATGGGGCAAGGGTAATAAACAGATGAGCTGCAGATCTGTGGGCAGTGGCAGGGCTTTGATCTTGCTGGGATCACAGAGATGGGATGACTTCCTTGAATGACATGTTTCAGTGGAGGGTTACATGCTTCAGAGGAAAGACAGACCAGCAAGATGAGGACTCTCACCCTTTATGTGAGAAGGCATCTGTGTTGAATGGAACACTGCCTGGAGGTCCACAGGGAGTCAGCAGAATTTATGGATGAAAATTAAAGAGAAGGCAGTTAAGAGTGACATTGTAGAGTGTCTCCGCTGTAGACCACCTGCTGAGGAAGAAAAAGAAGATGAAGCCTATACAGACAGAAAACAATCATATTCTCAGGATCTGGTCCTCATGGGAGGCTTCAACTACCTTGATGTCTACTAGAATGAAAAACAAGGAGGACATAAGCAAACAAAGAGGATTGCCATGGAAGGCATTCATGACCATTTTCTGACCCACCTGTAGAGAAACCAACCACTACAGCTGCAGTGCTGGATCTCATGTCCAAAACCAGGGAGGGTCTCTTTGGGAATGTGAAGGGTGAAGGCTGAAGGCAGCCTTGGCTGCAGGGACCATGACATGGTGGAGTTCAGAACAATGAGATGAGAGAAGGAACAGTACAAAAAGTGAGATCACAACCCTGAACTGCAGTAGAGCAAAATTTGACCTCTTCAAAAATGTCCTTGGAAGAGTGCTGCTGGAGGGAATAGAAGTCCAGGAAAGCTGGTTAATACCCAAGAGTCATAATGTCCACGCTCAAGAGTAAGCCCTCCCAAACAGCAGGTATCCAGGCAGAAATGTCAGAAACCCTGTGTGAATGTACAATATGCTCATGGCAAAAATAAGTCACAAAAAAGACTGGAAATATTCAGGAGATGAAAGCAGGGACGGGTAAGCTGGGAGAAATACGTGTCACAGTGTCAGAATGTGCAGGAATGAGGCCAGGAAAGCCAAAGCCCAACTGGAATTCAATCTGATGACAGACAGAAAAGCTAACAAGAGCTGAGGTACTGAACACAAGACTGGCCTTCCTGAATCCCATGTCTCAGAGAGCAGAGGGAAACCTGGAGCAAAAGAGACATACACTTGCTGGAAGAGGACGAGATCAGGGAGGGCTTGAGCTAAGCAAGGCGTCTCCGGATGATCTTTGAACAAACACAGTGATAGAAGAAGTGCCTGAGGACTGGAGGAAAGCAAATGCCACTCCTCCCTTCAAGAATTGCCTGAGTTCAGTCAGCCTCCCTTGGATCCCTGCAGAGGCAATGCAGCAGCTAATTCTGGGAACTGTTTCCAGGTCTGTGAGGGAAAAGAAGGTGATAGGGAGTAGTCAGCATGGATTCACCAAGGGGGAGTCTTGCTTGACCAACCTGACTACCTTCTATGAGCCTCTGTCTTTTGAGGAAAGCCTGGAGCAGGCAGGGCTTGTGGAAATCTTATCAATGTGTTTATATACCCAAAGAGGATAAAAAGAGGATGGAGCCAGGTTCTACCCAGGGATGTCCTGTGACAGGACAAGGGCAATGGACACAGACTGAAAGACAGGAAGTTCTGTAGTATGACTGAGAAATGAATGTCTACTGAGAGGGTACCTGAGCACTGACACAGGTTGCTCAGACACATGATGGAGTCTTCCTTCTTGGAGATCTTCAAAAGCCATCTGGCCATGATCCCGGGTGACCAATTCTAGGTCCATCTGGTTCAACACCCCTGGTAAACTCAAGCAAGTTGGACCAGATGAGCTTCAAAATTTTCCTTTAATCTTAGCCCTTCTGAGTTTATGCACACATGTGGATTTGAGAAATAGGGTTCACCTAATCACAGTCATTTATGTTGGAAAAGACCTCCAAGATGACTGAGTCCAATCTCAGACTGATAAGATGTAGATAAAATGTTCTGTAGATACTAAGACAAAGATGATAGGTAGGAATATATTCTGTAATGGATTTTGATGAAATTACATGATTTTATTTTAGATCAGGGTCTCCATATGGAAGTGGGCAGGTGTCCATTGGTAATTTTTCTGAGTATTATTTGTGCATATTACTGTGGCCAGGGCTATTTTGTCCCTGCATAATAGCCCTCTACGTGGGTATTGATGTCTATTCCCCTGCTCAGGTGTGGATACATGCAATATGGGCTGACATGACAAAATGGGTGTAGAGGAGGCATCTTCAAAGCTCTTTGTAAGGCAAAGAAAGTTTTTAATTCCCTACATATGACAACTAATATTTCTCACCTTGCTATCTTGAAAATGAACAGCCTATGCTAATTTTGGCCCATAAAGTACTTAATAATAATTATTCGTACACACGAACACAGAGACACATGTCTACTACAAAATTTTCTACTGAGGTCGTCTCAGCCAATGAATGTTAGAGATGCTTTGGGGAACAAAGGTATATGTTGGCTTTCTGTTCTCAGGGTTTGCAGCTCTGCTGCACAGCTGGAGCTCCCTTACCACAGCAATGAGTCACCCTGTGCACCAAGATTGAGTCTAGTTAGAATGGTTATTAGACTTGCTGCTTTTCAGACTGTGAATAGGCATGTTTCATTGATAAGAAATTATTGCATTGCTGATTCTAAGAAATTGATTCAGTGGTTAAGCAATCAAATTGCAATAACATAATCCCATGCATAATGATTGCATGCGATTGTCTCTCAAAGGTTTCAGCTGCTTATAATAAGATTTTCCTCTCCTTCCATTCTAGAATTGGGCTGTTTAATTACGGCATTTTGTAAACAGGGTCAGAAAAATAGAAATTATAGCGAATCAAATACATTTTTTTAAGAATAAACTGAATCTTGTAGATCATATGTGTCACCTTGGGTTTTTTATCTGTAGATTTACGTGATGACACACAGAACTACTGTGAAATAGAAACAAGAGTCTTCATCACTTCACTCTTTGTTGCCCAACGCATTAAAACCCCTTTTGATTATTACTCAAATTCATAATTTCCAGAAGACATAAGTCTTAGTCTAGGAATAACCATTTGCTTGTATTGTTTCCTTCACACTTTAGCAGCACAGAAACCCAACTTCTATGCCATTACAAATCTCTTTTCTGAGGATACATGTAACTGTTTTTAGACACATCTAATATTTAATTTTGTATAGATCACAATTTTCAAAGAAGATGACTGATTTTAAAGGCTGTATTTCTTACATATGAAGTGGGTTTGACACCCATATTTAAAGGAATAATGTGTTTTAGAATGTCTGATTTTCGGTGCCTAAAATTTTGAGGCACCCTGGAGCAGAGCTCACTTCTGAAAATAATCTGTGACAATTGAAATTTAAGGGGTTTATTGGTGATTTTAAAAATTTCTTTAGTAGGACTTTGGTTACTTAAAATCATTTCTGGTTTTAAAATGAACGGCATTTTTTTTACTCCCTTAGAAGACTACATAAAATTCCTACAAATAAAAACAACAGTTGTAAGTACTTTATTACCCTTTTGTGTTCTTATTACAGTTTATGAAAGCGATTAACTAGTATTCTTTCTGCTTTGGTTCTTCTAATTTCTTCAATGTATAATAAGGTAAATAATTAGCTTCTGACCTTCTTTAGGCAACTGCTTGTTTTTGAGATTAGTAGAATCCGTTTTGAGTCACGTATAAAAGCACTGCATTTGCTTTGGCTTTCTTCATACACTTTTTATAGTCGTATGACGGGGCAATGCCCTTGAAAGGAATGAATGCCTGTTTTCCTCTCATAGTAAAGAAATGTTAAGGAATCATAAACAGGTACTAGAGAAGGCATTCACCAGCAAACAGGAGCCCTAACAAATGACTGACTGACTGACTGACTGAATGAATGAGAATGAATAAAAAGATAAATCCAGTTGAAGCAATTCAGCCAATGTCCTACAGGAAAACTACTGGCCAGTTTCTACCTATTTGCTGGAAGGCTCCACAGATCATCTTATGAATATGGCATTTAGTTTTATTCTAGGAAAAAAGCTTGGTACCAGGCTGTGGTCTTTTAAACTTGATCTGCTGGATGTTGCTAGTTTGCCTAAATTTCTCAGGAAATGGTAACTGGCTTATCCCTTTCTCCCTTAAAAAGTGGAAGACACAGAAGTCTGTCTGCATTCCATTCCTAGGTCTGATAATTCTAAAATCTGTGAAGCACAGACCATCTCCACTCAGAGGAACTCTATGAAACCTAAATATTCTAGGAAGATTCTGGGGTCTAAACTAATATAATTCTTACATAGTAATAAAAAATATTATTATAATAGCAAGTAGAAGATATTCTTTCTGATTCAAGTTTCCAAGGAGATGTGCTTGCACTGAGTTTCAGGTGCATTTTATGTGAGCCAGTAATCAATTTAAGTTTGATATTAAATTTTTTTTTAAAATCTTTTTTTCTTTGCCTACCTACAGCTCATGCTCTTTCAATAGATAAATAAAATCACTCTACAAAATTGTTAAGTATTTACCATGGAATAACTGCCATGTCTCTAGGATATAATTTTTTACTACTGAGTGTATTTTCCTCACTTTCTCCATTGTCTTCTTTATATTCTCCATCACCACTCTTTATTTCCTTTCATACCCTGATTTTAATCCTTGCTTTCACATCTGCTCACTGCTCAGCATCTCAATCTCCTCTTCCCAAAGCCACATCACTATTTACTTTCCTGTGTCTATATCTGTATTTCCATCCCTTTTCCAGGCTCTTTTTCTCTGTTGTTGCTTTGCTGTCTTTCCAATTGCTTTTCTATTTCTTGTTCTATTACTAGCCCTTTCCTCTTTTCATAGCTCTAAAGGCCTTTTCTGTGGTCCTTCTTTTTTCAGGACAGAGTTTGTAGCCATGGACAGATACGAATCTGTTTAGAGGCAATGTGCGCGCTTCCTCAGGAGACAAGCTATAAATTCTTATAAGCTAAATTTCTTCATTACCTAGCTAATATTTACCTCCTGTCATTGTCAGTATCATTATGATGAAATCCAGCAACAATCTTTGTTGAGAGAATCATCTGAATCCCCTGCAGTTTTTGAGTCACATACAGAAAACAAATTTTAAATCAAATACAGTGTCTACTGCAGTGTCCTTCAAAAGCCCTTCAAAAAAAAAGGCCACATTAAAACTGATGAGCTTGAAAGTGCCAGTAATTGGTAAAATAAAACCTCATAATTATAAACAGAAATTTCCAGTTTTGCATACAGGAATATTCCTCCTAACTTCTGTATCACATTTGTTCACTTTTTTCATTTATTCCTGTCACTGGATGAATCACCACATCAGTGTTGCTCGAGAAAATCAGACTGTCACTCCCCTAACATCTTTGCAGCTAAAAATGATGCAACAGATTTAATTAATAAAGTGTCTTTTTAAGGCAATTGGTATTAGTAGAGTAACAAGTAAACACACAGCTAGAATTTAGAAGAAATTTGCAGATGCTAATGCATGTTTCAAGTGAGAACTCTGTACTGCAAAACTGAGTAAATGAAATCAGCAAGGAACTTAACACTGGAATGCTGTATTTAAACAAAAAAAATCCAAAATTAATTATTCCTGGTACTTTAAAAATGATTCAAGGATCTATGTATTCATTCAATGCATTAATGTAACAAATATGCTGTAGGAGAGGAAGTACTTTACTCTTGGATATAGTGTTGAGCCCTATACAACAATATAGGGCTCAACAATACTTCCAAGAGTATAGTGAATGTAGTTTGAAACATCCAAATGTGCACTATTGCTCCTTCTGAACTTGACAAAAAATTCCTTTTATAAATTCAAGGCATGTAGGTTTTGGTGAGGTAATTGTAACTAAGTAACAAAGTCTTCAGTTTCATTTACACTACATTTAGTTTCTCATCTAGCCAGGATGTTTTCAGATGTTGCTGTATTTTTTTCTATCACATGCAGCAATTTGTTTTCACTGTTTCCTAGGAACTGTCTTTTAAGTACTGTAAAAACTGAATCATAGCAATCCAACTTTATTTTAAGAAAACAACCAATAATCAAAGTGCAAACCTGATTGGCAGGTGAGTTAAGATTAAAAAAAAAGCTACAATAAATTTCCATATTGTTATTGTCCTATGAGAATGACAAATTACGTATGTCAGATAAACAAGAGATTTATCTCTTTGTGCCTTTTTAATACCAGTGCTTAGATATTACAGTGGTACTCTGGGAGTTGGAGCAAGAGCATTGTTCTAGCTATCTCCAAGTTGTGTTTTCACAGAACCACAGAACAGGTCAGGTTTCGAGGCACCACAGTGGGTCACCTGGTCCAACTTCCCTGCTGAAGCAGGGCCATCCTAGAGCACATGGCACAGGATTGTGTCCAGATGGTTCTTGAGTATCTCCAGAGTCCACAACCTCTCTGGACAATCTGCTCCAATGTTTGGTAACCCACACAGTAAAGAAGTTCTTCTGCATGTTAAGGTGGAACTTCCTGTGCATAATTTTCTGCCTGTTGCCTCTTGTCCTATTGCTGGGCACCATCATGCATGAGAAGAGCCTGGCTCCATCCTCTGACACCCTCCCTTCAGATACTTACAGACACTGCTGAGGTCCCCTCTCAGCTGTCTCTTCTTGAAGCTGAACAGGCCCAGCTCCCTCAGCCTTTCCTCATAAGAGAGATGCTCCAGTCCCTTGATCATTTTTGCTGCTTGCCACTGGACCTGCTCCATGAGTTCCATGTCTTTATTGCACTGAGGAGTGTAGAAGTGGACACAGTACTCTAGATGTTCCTCACCAGGGCTGAATACAGGGGCAGGATGGTCTCCTTTGTACTGCTGGCAATGCTCTTCCTCATGTACCCCAGGATACCATTGGCTGTCTTGGCCGCATGGGCACTGCTGTCACTTCTTGAGGACGCATCTGTCCCTTTGTACAAGTTAAATAATACTGGGCCCCGTGTGGAACCTTGGGGTACATCACTAGTGACAGGTCTCCAACCAGACCCTGTGCTACTGACTGTGACCCTCTGGGAGCTGCTGTTCAGCCAGGTCTTCATACACCTCACTGTCCACTCATCCAGTCCAAATTTCCCAAGTTTGCCCATGAGGACATTTGGTGAGACAGTGTTGAAAGCCTAGCTGAAGTCAAGGTAGACAATATCCACTCTTCTCCCATTGTCCACCCAGGTAGTTGTTTCATTTGGAAGGCAACCAGGTTGGTGAAGCAAGAATTATTTTTGGTGAATGCATGCTGGTTGCTCCTGATTACCTTCTTGTCATCCATGTGGATATTAATGGCCTCCATCAATAGACAGAGGCGCCCCATCTTTTCTAGGAATTGAGGTAAGGCTGAATGATTGGTTGTTCCCTGGGTTCTTCTTCTTGTGCTTGTTGAAGGCTGAAGTGACATTTTCTTTTTTCCAGTCCTCAGGAACCTCTCCGGATTGCCATGACCTTTCAGGGATGGTTAGGAGCAATCTTGCTACAGTGTTTACCAGCTCCCTTGGTGCTTGGGAATGCATCTCATTAAGGCTCATGGACTTATGGATGTCACGTTTGACTAGGTGTTCCCTAATCCAATTCTCCTTGGGTTTGGAGAAAGGGAAATTTCTCCTTTGAACATTTTATTAACCTGTCTCCTCTGACAGAGATTCCTGAGGGCTGAACCTGTCAGTGAAGACCAGTGCAAAGAAGGCATTCAGTAACTCTTGCCTTTTCTGCGTTCTCTGTTACCAGGCTTCTCCCTCCACTTAGTAATGGTTCCATATTATCTTTCATTTTCCTTTTGTTATTGATGTATTTGAAGGAGCCTTTCTTGTTGACCTTCACATCCTTGGCCGGATTTAATTCCAGATGGGCCTTGGCTTTCCTTGCCTCTTTTCTACTTACGTTGAAAACCTCTCTATATCCATTCCAAGTGGCCTGACCCTGCTTTCATCTCTTGCATATCTCCTGCTTGTGCTAGTATAATGACAGGGCTTTTTATTCATCCATGCAGATATCTTGCTCCCTGTGCCCAATTTCTTTCTCATTAGGTTGCATTGTTCTTGAACCTGGTATTCTTCTCAAGCTAACCTGTGTGATCCAGGTTCCTGTAGTGTGCAAGTAAGCTTGTACTGGAATTTGATGGTCCTGAAAGTGCCATAAGTTGTGCCTAATAAGATCCATTTTTAAAAGAATATTCCAGCCTCTAATTGTGTAGTACCACAGTAGGTGGTGTTACAGTTTGCTATAATGAATCTCCCTGTCTATATGGGAGCTGTCATAACTGACTAGTTTCTGCTTTTCTTTGGTAGAGAGCAGTATAATACTGTGGATGGTTGAGATTTGTGGTTCTCCCTTTATCCTGACCTGGCAATATTCAGGAGAGGAGAACACAAAACAACAGAACCCACAATTTCAGAAGAAAAGGTAGGCAGTGGCATATGGTGAATTAGGTCAGAAAAAAGGGTCACCTACTTTGTGTATGGATGAGGTGAATGAAATTTGTTCAGGAATGTTTGCGGTAGCGTTTTTGTTTATCTGCATTTTTCTGAACCATATCACTAGATATGGCAGGAAGGAAGTTGAGAAAAAAGCCCATATTTTTCAGGCACCATTCTTTTTGGTTTTCATTACAATAGGATCACTGAGTCCTTGGTAATAAGATGAGAAGGTGTTTTTAGACCGTCAAGAACACTGCTATTGGCCTCTTTTGTGGTTTCTTTTCTCCAGGCGTTGGTTTGCCTTTGTATGGACGGGCCCGTAGCAACCCTTAGTCCTCAGCATACTGCGTGTCGTACGAAGGGCAGTGCAAGGTGTGTTTCCAACCTGTGCTCTCTTCCATGTCTAGATGAAGCAATTTAACTTCCTTCCCTGATAGGCAATAGAGAGAAGGATCTATCCTGGGGGCTGGAATGGAAGTTTTCTTTTCACAGACAACCATGCTGTGTGGGAAGAATTTTCCAGCCAGGTCCACAAGTAAGCAGGAGGAATGTGAGATGTTCTGGTATTGGCCATATTGCCACAAGTAGTGGCGATCCAGTCTCTTTAAAAACTAGGTAACAGTGCAAAAGGAAACATCTTCCAAGAACTAGCGGAAGAAAGCTAGGGTTCCGTGTGCCTGGTACTACAAGTGACTGGTACTGCCTCTGCATGGGCATTATCCATACACAGAGGGTAAGCTTCCCAAGGGTGAGTTCAGAGCCAGCTCTGATAAGATTTGTGGCTATGAAAATCCTTTGCCTCATAGAAATAACCAAAGAATCAGAGCCACATTGAATAAGGTGTAGTGAGTCATTCATGAATGTGTTAAATTCATAAACATCTCACCTAATTAAAGCATAGTGCTTTTCTTCTTTTGTGTGCCTGAAACACTGTTATTTTCTTGCTGACTACCTGAGAAACTGTACTTCAAGGACAGCAGAGGAGAAGCCAAATGTCATGATGTGCTAAGTCATTGCTCAGAATAAGGCCCTTCCTTGCCCTTGTTTTTTATGGAGGGTAGGAAGCTGAGCCTGACAGGATGAGCACTGTGGCATTAATGAACGGAGGACCAAAATTAGATGCTTATGCAAGTGATAGATAGTAAAAGACCTGAAGCAATGCTGCATTTATCACTTCACGATGTCTCCAATTTACAGCAGTTTTACATTTCAATCATTTCTACATGTTAGAATTTATTTTTCAAGCTGGCAGGATTCAATACACCTTTGACATTTTACAAAGAATAAACAACAAAAAAGGTTGTCCCTTTGGACAACCAGATTGTCCCTGGTTGTCCCAGGCTCCAAAAACCAAAGCCTATGGACCCCGCTGACGGCCATTTTCTCACTTGACCTAAAAGCAAGGTTTCTTCTTGCTTCATCCTCTCAAGAGGACAATAATTCTATTGGCATCAAGATTTGGTCCTAATCAGCCCTGAAAAAAGCCTTTTCCTAATTGCTGTTGTTGTGATAAGAGAGCAAGCTGACCTGAGCTCAGGGCTTGTTCCTTGACATCTGAAGTGTTTCACTAGAATTTTGTCTAGATTTATCCATGAGTTTTAATGTAGAAAATAAATACCTTTAACTAAACTTGCAAGAAGAAGCAATACAGAAAACCTCTGGTGATAAATAAAGCAGAGTGGGGCTGCCTGAGCTAGGATTAGGAGCATCTCAGTGAGAGCCTGTACAGGCTTATCACTGTCAGCACACCAAGCTGTAGAAAGAGATTTCTGTTGATCAGATGTATTAGGAGCTAAAACTAAACCTGTAAACTTCTGCAGTAAAGCAATCTTCATCTTGTGGTTAAAGCAAAACAAAGGATCTGAAAACAAGTCTGTCTGCTGTATCCAGGTCCCAGGCTAAGTCCCAAATGCTGCAGTCCTTCAAGGAAAAAGCCTTTTTTTTCCTTCTCATTACCTCTGATTTTGAAATTCAGAAATGCACACATTGAATAGATAAATTATCTTTTTCTCCTCAGCTCACCTATGACACTCACTGTAAAGTGTCTTTTCAATGCACAGGCTAAATTTGTAAGCCCTGCAATATTTTAAAAATTTGATTTTGCAGCATGAAAGGAATAGAAAACCCCAATTTGCAAATTCAGCTTTGAAATAGGATTGCTGCAGAGTGTAGCTCTTATTTTTGACCCAGTTTCAGTTAAATCAAATGTTTTTGTGTAGACATGATGTAATTGCTGTTCTCTTGTTGGTACTGTACTTCAGAGTAACACTGCAGGTGGTCAAGAAGGAAAATCTGTGCTTCACTTCTCACCCAGAGGATGAAAAAGAGGAGCTAGGAAAGTCTCATAAGGGAAAATATTGGTCCTTTGTGTAAAAGAGTAGGAGTTCTTTATTTTCTTTTCGGTTGAACACATCTGAGTGACACTTTGCTAGAAAATTTGAGACCCATGAAAGAATTTATTCCTTCTCTTTACACCTGCTCGCTGGAGTACATGCACTCACTGGAATGATTCTGAGTTAGATATTGCCAGACAATGCAGACCACTGCTGAATGCCTTTCCTTCAATCCACGTGTTTTCTCCTGAAGTAAGTCAATGCAGACATGAATAGTAGGAACAATTGATCTGACGAGGTTCTCTAAAACAGTCAGGATTTTTCTTCATGCTATATTCATAACTGAGAATCTCCTAGAAGGAGCAGATTTTTGGCAAATTGTGTATACAGTGGAAAACACTTCTTAAAAGCAGCAACGATATTAGCTTTTCTCTTCATTGATACATGCTGTGGGACTGTGGAAATAAAATAGGCCTTTGCATAGCTTAGCTGCATAGCCCTTTCCCACTTTGCAGACAGAATTCAGTCAATTTATTCTATTAAAACAGTAGTGCAGATCTTAAATATTAATATCATACAAGAGAGACAAATCGTCATTAAGTAATCTTGTTTTTAGAATGCATTTAGTTTAATTTTTAAACCCTGGAACTGCTTTCAGGAAAATGGATGTTCTGAAAAATGACCTGCAGGAAAATTCAATGATTGATGACACCCTGCACATGTTCCTATCTTCCCAAGCCTCATGTTGAGGAGCTTTGCTTGTTTCACAAATGTACCATTTCAGACTGATTGGATGCCGAAAGAGAGCACACGTTGTGCTTTCTGGTTTGACTTTGATTGATTGAAGAAGTCAGGAAGAAACTATCAGATGCAGCAGGCATCAGCAAAGTATCCACAGCTTCCAGGAACCAAACTTCTGCTGAGAAGTGAGATGATTTGGAGGATGGGGGCAGGGAAGCAAAAAGATTCTGTAAAAACGGGGAAATTAAATGGTAGGGATTTTTAGCTGTGCTTTCCCATCTTGGACAACCTGATATGCCACCTTTTATCTGGATGCAAGAAATAGTGTTGTGTTCTTTGTTCACACAGTAGCTACTCAAAAGGCTATTGAATAACAGTATATGAAAGCAAATAGAAATAGTTAAGCCTATTAGCCAGGGTTAATATTTCCACAGGTGGAAAAAAAATTAGCTACATTCTTCCCAGTTGTTTGCCAGAAAGCCTACATTATTGTCTTTTTCATGGATTAGAAAAATGTCTACAGTTTTGCTGTTGTATCATTATCTCTGAAATCACTCCAAATAGATACAGTTTTGTAATGTGAGGCTTTGAATGCAGTTAACATATCCAAAAAAACTTCCCTTTTTTTCTTGTATCTTATAGCTGCTACTGAAATTTGCAGGACTCTTTGGGGCATAGTAGGATGCCTTCCTCTACAGTCTACTCAGGTGACATAAAAAAATGATTAGATATTTGGGTTTTTACAAAAGATCACTACATCCTGAGAAACATTTTCTTAAATGTTATTTATTATAACATGAAGAGGGATGGTTCTCATTAACTTGGGCACTCCACTACATTGAGGCATATAAACTAATATATATAGGATAGACTGAGGATAGGTGCAGAAATACTGGAGTCTATCAGGGTGTAGGAACATCCTTCCAGCATTCTCCTGGCTGCATCCCAGTGAAGTATAGCAACGGGACCGTGTTTGCCAACTGCTGACCAGACATTTAAGTAGACTCATTGGATGATCAGTGTCTAGAATAAGTAGGTCAGAAGAGTTGCCTAGGTGTGACTTGGACAGAATTTTTCCAGTGCACACATAGAGATTCGATCTGATGTAGGGAATAATTCCTGCCTGTAGGTCATATGCCAGAGGAGTCTTCTTACTGCTATGCCAGCAATAACACTGCTGCGACTGCTGCTGAGATACTGCAGTCCTATTTTCACCTTCTGAATTGTCTCAGAAATCCAGCAAATTCAGTAAACACATTTTGTTGCACAAATAGCCTTGTTTAAGTTTAGTCCAGGGAAGTATTTCTGTAGTCCTTGTACTGAGTCTAGCTAGGATCGAGTTAATTTTTTGCATAGCCATCCTCACAGTGCTGTGTTGGTAGCTAGAAAGGTATTGATAACGCACCAGTTCTTTCACTACTGCTGAGCACTGCTGGCATAGCTTAAGTGCTGTCTCTCCAACATCCCACCCAGTGATCTGGGGCTGGGCAAGACCTTGGCGGGGGAAACAACCAGGACAGCTGACCCAAACTGACAAAGGTGTGTTCAATAGTATATGATTTTGACTTGGATATAAAGGCTAAGAAAAGAAGAAAGGAGTGGCATTCATTATTTCCAACACTGGCCTTCTGGAGCAACCAGTTCCCATGCTGAAGCCCCGCTTCCCAGGAAGTGGTGGACCTTGCCTGATGATGAGAAGTAGAGAATTATTTCTTTTCCCTTTCCTTGTGCATGTGTAATCTTTTGCTTTTGCTTTAGTAAACTGCCATATCTCAGCTTACAACTTGTTTTCCATCTTATTTTCACTGCCCTGTCCAGCTGAGACAGGGGAGTGATAAAGTGGCTTGGTGGGCACCTGGAATCCAGCCAAGGTCAACCCACTACAGTCCTCCACGAGCTTTAGACTATTTGATCATAGACTCTTACAGACATATCAGCTGTACCTGGTGTAGTTTGTCATTATGCACAACACAGCTCATCTTTAAGTTCTCAGCATTAAGGAACTAAAATCTTACCATGCCAAGAAGTAAAAGGGTGTGACATTTAATGTGGTCATAGCTAAACCCTTACGTACAACAGATAAGCTTCTGGTACTACACACTTGGGGAAGTTGAGTCCATAGAAGGGTAGCTTATATCCCAAGGAGAGATCTACACATATGTAGTCAAAAAGAGAAAGTTGTACGTGAAACTCCCCCTCCGATTTTACTTAAGTCCATTTCAGTCCATGTTCCTTTCTTCTAGACACTGCATCACCTAATTAAATCCATATAGAAAATAGCTTCATTCCTCATATGTTTTATACAACAGAGCCAGGCATCCTATAATAAGAGGAATTATTTTCCAATATTTTCTTTAAAGCTTCCTTTAATTCCACAGTGCTTACAGCAAATGAGTTGCATAGTTAACAAGCTGAATCTCAGCTCGTCTAAAACAGCATAGTTCTGTTGATACCAAATTTAACAAAGGAGGCACAGGTGTAAACGACCTGTCTATAGCCCAGTGAGGAGTCAGTGAGACAGGTTAAATCTGGCTCTAAATTAAGATCTAAGTAAATCTAAGCAAGGCTTGTTTTTACAGATTATGCTACTAAGATTATCCCCTTATTTTTATATCTTTGATATATAAATATCAGGCCAGCACCACACAAGTGGCTGACCTGATGCTGAGGTGATGGCTTTGGTTTAGGATGTTCTGTTAGTTACAGGACAGCCGTATTTTGAAGGAGCTGCTAGTTTAAGCAAAGCTTCAACACAAGCCTTGTGGTATATCTAAGCTATCTGCTTACAGTTGAGAGTAAAATTTATGATGGAGTTAGCGCTCAGACCAACAGAATATACTGGCTCTGGATTAAATAGGTTGTAGAAATGCCTCTGGACAGAAACCGTATCCTCTGTGTGTACCCTCTATAATGATAATGATTATGCATCTTGTGGTAGGAGAGTAAGTCAATAAATGTGAGTAAATTAATATGAGATGTGGTTTGGAAAGGGCAGCAAAACTAAGCCCGAAATGTGCAAACATTGTTACAGCTATGTTTAAGTCAAAATCAGGAGGGGCTGCTGGTAAAGCCTGAGATTATGGTTGTGTTCTGCTTCATAGAGGCAAATAATCTAGAATCCAGAATTTTAGTTCTGCAAAGATGGGTTTGGGGATGATACTGGCTATTTAGCTGCATCTGAAGCTAGGCTATCAGACATTTCTCATTTTGAAAGAACTAGACTGTTGATCAACTGCATTGTAGGCTTGGTTCGCAAGAGGTTCCCAGTGTGGGATAGGAGTCTTACAAAGCAGCCTTCACTGCACTGCTTATGTCTGAAAGGGCAATACAGCTCACCCAAGTGTTCTGGCAGAGCGGGAAACCTGCAAATAGGTCTGCAGCATGACAGTCCAAACAAGTTCCTCATTTAGGCTTGAGATTTTATTTTTCGTGTGAAAAACCAGAAGTACTTTCTCAGAAATACCATCTCTGAGTTTTTATTGTGTTCTGTTCTGTTTCCCCGTATTGATGCATGTCTCTCAAAGGTATCTTAAGTTGTTCTTTCAGTATGTTTAACCAAACGTACCTTAGGAATTAGGTTACTCCATGTCAAAGAAAATTTCTTCCTCTCTACTCCAGCAGGTTACTACTACAATATTAAAATTGTAATCTTCACTGCAAAACAAGGATCAAATAAAGCAAAGGCAGAGCTGTGTCTCACCCCTTATTCAAAGCTACAGTCTGTATGAAGAACACCACCTTTGCTTTTTCCTTTCACAAGACTTAAAAACAAATACAATTTGGATTCAGTTTCTGGATTTGTTTTGTTTCTAGTTACTGAGGCCTTCAAGTCTGCTGTTCCTGTATAATATTTTGTCTTAGAGTGAAAAGTGTATTAGACTATATAATGCCTCCCTGTGGAATTTTTATGCTTCTTCAGCATAATAGTGCAATGTGTTTCCTAAATTACCTTGTGGCACTTGGACTCAAAATAGTGGTATGTTTCTCTCTGATTTCCCTAGTACATAAATATTCATCCTGCAGTGCTGTACTTCATGGAATGGCTAAACAAGTGAAAATTGTTTCTAACTTGTTGGTTCTTGTAGCTTGGTAGCCGAGTGAAATAATAAATTTAGATTTTTCAGTCAGCTGGAATGTCACACCAGTTGCAGAAATATAAATTGCTCAGCACACAGATGAGTGTACCATGAATAGAAGCACAGGATCTCCTATCAGTGCAGTGGATTCTGTACATTTCTTTTCTAACCAGGTGTATGATTTCTGCAGGCTGATGGCACTAACTCTCTGGGTGTGCTCGTGAGGAGACTTGGCTGTGTCATTCATCCTAGTGAATATACAAACAAGCAGAGCTAACAGCACATGTACAAGAGAGCAGTCACCTGTGATATGTTTCTTGCTGGCAACTAGTAGAAATGAAAGAACTTTCTCTCTCTAGGAAAAGGAGTGTCAGAAACTTATTGTTGTTCTGTTGCCAGGCACAAAATCAAAGTCTGCTTTATTTTCTCTGCTTTTTTTTTTTAGCAGTTATAAAAGAAGAGAAGGTGTCTACTTGCCTTGATCTCTTGTAAACAGTGGTGTGGTAAGATACTTAGTGCACACTGCTAGATGATAAATCAGTGATCGAAGCATTCTTTTTGTGGAATGAGTAATCTGGTCTTTTGTTTTCTAGTGTTCTTTTTTTAATTGACTTCACCCTCTGATAAAGAGGGAGCAAAACCACTAACTTAAGAAATGTAATAGCAAATTTTAAAGGGAACTGTTAACATGCTTGTTGGGTGCATGTTCGCTTAGACTCTTTTCAGGACAAAAGGAATGTTTAAACAGGAAGCAAATCTGAGGATACATGACTGGATATTTTTTAAGCTGTGAAATTTTCAATTATTAAGAATGGAATGGGCTATCTAGATATTCCTTCTTTGCCACTGTAAAAATATTCATCATCTGGGGCAAAAGGCTTTTTTATTCTGTCAATTTTCCACAGAACATAAGTAAGGTGATATATACGACTACTGTGAATTTGGTACTTTTCAATTACTCTTGAAATTATCACCATCTTTACTGAGCTTTAAGTTTACAGAATAAATTTTGCTCATATATTACTTAAAAAAAAATACACATAGTGACAATGAACTTAGTTACTTCTTTGGTTGTTTTTTTCTATTTCACTTTACCTGTTATATGTGGTTCAGATGGCTGGAAAGTAATAGCTTTGAAATCACCATGGCAATGGCAATAAAGCTCTTTTCTATCTTACTGTCTTTTTACAGGGCTTGCTGCTTGATGTAGGTGGATTGGAAGCTCCAGAAAGAAAACAATTTTTCCGCTATGCCAGGCTGTATGTTACTTGATAATATCTTATTGCAAAATGGAGATTTGAGAGTTGAAATCTATTACAGCAAAGTTCCTTGCATGTTTCAGAGGCAGTATTTTTCTGTCCTGGAAACAGGCAATAGGGAAGGAGAGCAGAAAAAGGAACATTACCTTTTGTGTTCTGAAAAGTTTCGGTGAACTGCAATTGCCTTTCTCTTACAGAAACTTGTTCCTCTTAGAGGTTCTTCTGTTCTTTCAGAGAGCAAGTATATTTGCTTAGGAGAGAATAAAAAGTTTAAATAAAGAGTAATAAAATTTTATAGCTTATTTAGCACTTCAGAATCCAAATATTATTTCTTCTGTTCCTGAAAATGGCTTTTATATGCAGCAGTAATTTTGCTCCAGCTACATTTTTTGGCAAGGCTGATTTGGATGATTAAAAAGGGGACATTTTACTACATTTTCTACGGTAACATTTTGCCACTTCAGTGTTTCCAAAATAGCTCACATAATTTATTTTACAGTTGAGTTAACATTGACTAGAAATATAAAGCAATGACATCATGGCTTCCCGCCAGAAAAAAAAAGAAAAAAAAGAAAATTAGTAAAAGTAAATGCTGGAATGTAGTAAATGTAAAAGGGTTGCTGTAATAAATTCAACTACTGCCTGTGGTAAGGAAGAAGGGTGCAGTTGGGTTTGGGTTTTTTGTTGTGTGCTTTTGTGGGGTTTTGAGCGGATTTCTTGGTTGGTTGTTTGTCTTTAAACGTGTGTTGAATCTCTGCACCCTTTATAAGACTTGATAAATTTCAGGTCCATTGTTCAAAGTGACAGCAGCTGAATGGCAGGGTAAAACAAGCTATTCCACTAAGTTTGACATAATTCACCTCTAAGGATTTAATGCACAAAGAATGAAATATATTACCAAGGTTAGAACTCCACTTAAGGAATTGCATTAAATTTGCCCTTCTTGTGTTTCAGTGGTTTAAGTATTCTTAACTCAAGAATAAAATGCTAAGAGATAAGCCTTCTATTGTAAAAAGGCTGAAAATTTAAGTACACGTTTGACCTCTATATGTAGCAGTGACCACTTTATTTATACAAACTTAAGCCAGATTTTATTATATCTAGTAGACTCTAAGATTGTGGACTGTCTTGGTAAGGTAAGGGAAAATGGATGTGTAAATTGCCAAATTAAATGCTCTTTCTCAAAATAGTTGAGAGATTTAGTGTGAATGCTATGTCTTTAACCACAAGAGAACCATAAAGTTTGTTGTCTTTATCAAACAGGGCTGGACAGATACAAATAATAAAGCAATAGCTGAAATGAAAGCAGAACACCATGTTATACTAGCAAATCTCTTGACCGGTGCAGTGCTCTTACAAAGCCTTGTGTAGTGAATACAAATTGCCACTTAAGGGAGAAAAAAAGAAAAAAAAAAAAAA